>BGPR01001486.1:0-40438 GCA_013235015.1 Araneus ventricosus | reverse complement strand
ATTCTTATTTATTATATATTCTTATTTATTATTTATTATATATTCTTGTTTATTATTTATTATATATTCTTATTTATTTTTTATTACATATTCTTCCTTTTATTATTTGTCAAATTCTTCCTTAATTTTTATTTATATTTTCCTTTCTTTATTTTATTATCAATTTTTCTCTCTCAATCAATCATATATCATACATATATATCAATCACACATATACCTGTACATATCGATCTATATGTATACATTTCCATTATCTCTCTTTGTAAGTATTTTATGCTTTATAACCATTGTATACTTTCGCAAAAGATTCATTCTTTAGTTATTGAAATTTTGGCTTTCAGTTCTTTGCAGAATTTCGTATGTCAGGTTTTTCAGTTCTATTATTACTCTCTTTTTTCCACTTCTTTTAATTATTTTTCATTATTGTTTTTTGATTTTATTAATTCTTTTACTTATTGTTCATTACTTTTATTTATTTTTTATAAAAGGAATTGGTTTATGTCTGGATTGAATTGTTTAGTATATGTCTTTCTGCAATCTTCGTGTTGAATATCTGTTGTTTCCGTCCAAACTCATGGAGAGCAGTGGAGTGGAATTCGTATTGTGATTGATGTCCGTCGAATCAGAAAGTTCAAGCATAGCCCTTGTTCCCGATCACAATATTTATTGTACGATCACACACACAAAACTATATACATGATTTTTTAATACAAGAGACAAGAGAGAATGCGTAATAAAGTGCGCATCGGCGCGCTCACATATTCTGGCAACCATTGATCGCCAAAATGCCAATTTACAGTTCAAAGGCGCCAACATCTGTGATGCACGAGAACTAGCTAATCTTCATTAATAAATAATAATTTTGCTTCATGTTTGAAAGTGAATCCATGAATGCTTTAGGAATCAATGCACAGCAACGGAATTTTATGCCGTTTTAGAGGCCATACACTCATGGAAGAAAGTATAAAGTCCCAAAATTAGATGACATAAGACTAGAAATATATATAATATTTTTAGAAAATCTTTATTTTTATGAAATGTCAGGATACTTCATGATATAAGGAAGACACAGCAAAAATACATTTAAATTTAATTTTGTTACTTAAAATTTTATAAGGAATTAGAAAAATTACTATACAGTTGAAGTTGGAAAAATGTATAGAGGCGATATGATTTATTCTTTAGTAAGTGATATGGGAACCTCTTTTTTTCCATTGTTTGCATTAATCATCGGTTTATAGAACCATACATAGCTTCTAAGGTGTCCGGTTAAATGTTGTTATAACAATTTTTAATTGCTGTTTTTAGATCAGACTTGCTTCTGTACTGTCGCCCATTCTTGTCAACATATTGAGCCAGAATGCCCCAAAGGTCTTCCATTAGATTCCGGTCGGGATCCGAGATGGCCATTGAAGAGTCTGTACTTTGTTCGCCATCACACAGGATTTTTTAGAGCACGAAATATGCATCTGGTGTATTGATTTGTTGAAATGTCTAATCTCCTGATGTAATCAGAAGAGGAACCGGCAACAAACTATCTGGCAGTATGTCCTGATAAAATACTGAATGATTTTATTTTCGACTAAAACAATTTCAGTTCCGCCACCGGTTGCAAATGCGGCCCAAACCATGACACATCCTCCTCCGAATTGGGGCTTTTAAGAAAAGGTGTTTTCTTTATGCATATCATACCAGTAAACCTTAAATCCGTTTGGTCCATCTAAATGAAGTTTTCTTCGTTCGAAAATGCCACATCATTTCAGTCGGTGACAGTGGTTAGATGTTTCCATTTACAATTTAAACATGAAACAATATGCCGCTTAAAACATGAAGGTTTTCCCTTCAATTTCTTGTATACAAGTTTAATATTTCTGTGCAGTGCATTTCTTATTGGTCGACTGGTACAGGGCAACTGCATCTCATCTTTAATTTCAGAGAAATGCATTTTTGCTTGCAGGAGAGCCTTTGGATCCTCCTCTCTTGCCTTGAAGAAATTATCTTTGGCCTTCCTGTTCACTGTTTTGTGCCATAGTTACCAGGTTTAATGAGAAGGTGGTTAATTACAGCTTTCTATCTGCCAACTTTTCGTGCAATTTCTTCACCACTGTAACCAGCGCCTTTGAAAGCTAGTACTTTGATTTATTCACTTTCAAAAAAGTGTAATAGTCTCGGCAAGGTATTAAAATAAACGTAAATAAAATAACGATGCGACGATATATTCTTGAATTTTATCTCTGAGAGATACGATGTTTAGGGATTTTTAGCCATAAAGATTGCTATCCCCTAATTCAAAAAAATATTTATTCCAAAATTCGTTTCAATCTGTTTAAAAATTAAGTAAAATTGCCATCATCAGATGGACTAGAAAAATGGCCGATCCAATTCTGTCAAGACAAAAAAAAGCGTCCTCCTAGAAGGCCGGCCATATTCTTTTTCCTAGACGATATATTCTTTAATTTTATCTCTGAGAGATACAGTGTTTAGGAATTTTTAGCAACAAAGACTGTTATGCCCTAATTCAAAAAAATATTTATTCCAAAATTAGTTTCAATCTTTTTAAAAATTAAGTAAAATTGCCATCAGTAGATGGACTAGAAAAATTACCAATCACATTCGGTCAAGAGAGAAAAAAGGTGTCCTCCTAGAAGGCCGGCCATATTCTTTTTTTCTAGACGATATATTCTTATGTGAAAATGACTTGTGTCAGCCGACTTTCCTAAAATTACTGAACAGCTATTTTAAATGACCTACAGTGTTATTTCTAGTAACTCTATAACTGCATAAATTACTTTTCTTTTTAAATGTGTTGCACATTAAAATTCCCAAAATAAACCAATTTTAAATAAAAACGTGTCTTGATACTACTCTCTTCAGCCTCAGATTGGTAGATACTCCCATATGGCGCTGCAAAACTTCATTTATTGTCCATGCATTCTAGAAAATACCACCATCTCTCTACTTTAAAATAATTTCAAGTTGGAACACAAAAACTAATTGTTTACACTAATTTACACCACATAAAAATGAGTGAATAAAGTATAAAGTGATTATTATACGATATTATTTTGTATTTATGGTGATACATTCTCATATTAGATTATCTGAAGTGTAATAACTAAATAAACAAATATAAATTTCACGAAATTTTTAACACATCTTAACCAGCGTCATTTAATTAATAGTTTATCTAGAGATTAAACATAGCAGGAACTCAGGAAGTCTTTAATTGAACTAATTTTCTTGAGAAACATGTTTCATAAATTACAAGTATTGTTATTGAGATATGTTTCGTTAATGAAATATCAAGTAATTAATGAAATCGGTTTTGACATTAATTTCAAACCTAATTAGGTCACCACGCGGAATTTTAAAAATATATTTGCTGTTGAGAATGACAATGGACTCTGCAATAAAATATTTGTTGCTTATTTACATCTAGAGAAACCATATGTTAAATTCAGAATCAATTGCTTTGCCCCATGGAATTAATCCTCTTATGTGAAAATGTAGTGAAAAAGAGCAATTTTTCAACTTTCTCATCCAAAACAAAATATTTACAAAGGTGTTTTTAGCTGTTTACTTTCATACATTTGTTTATGGCATAAATTGCAGGAAAATAAGTCGATGGTAAATGAGTTTACTTGACAACTTAAGTCACGCAAAAGGAATTGCTTTGTGAATGATGTGCACTTTAAAAACATCTAGACCTGTCATTAAAGGCTACTTACTTTAAGAGAATCAATAATATTTTTTGAAAATAGAAAGGAAACACTAACTTGGATGGGCTTGCGTGCATATTTAGTACTTAATATGGCCAATGCGCGTGGAATCCAATAGCATAACAAACTTGACTTCGCTTGTCATCTAATTTCTAATTGCATGTTGTATTTGCTCTGACATCACGACTGTATTGCAAAAATAAAGAAACTCTGCAAATGCTGGTGAACTGTAATTTCTTGAATGTTCGTAATTATCAGTTTCAAAACTTAGTCTTTAATTTCAGATTCATTTCAGACCTTGGTAAACAAAAATTGCGGTGATTCTCTTCTTTAATCATTCGCTCCAAAGATGTTTTCACCAACTCTTTAATCCCGAAGAGACTTTTTTCTTCTAGCTCCTTTAAAACCAGGACTTTTAGGGAGGATGGGACATGAATTGGACTCTCCCAACATGGGTGGTCATTTACCCCATCCCCTGCTATAACCTTTCCTTAAAGGTAACCTTTTCGCAAAGATAATTGGACCTCCTTACCCGTTTATCTCCTAAGCGATCTCAGAACCTCACATGCCCTCAAAAGACGCCAACCGCCTCAGACCGGCCTTCGTCGCTGTTAGGAGGAATTTTTTAGACTCTGGGACCGTCTCACTCGGTGTGAGAGGGTTAAACGGAGTACACCAGCTCTGGGCTCTCAACCTCCGACGCATAACTATTTTAAATTAAGTTAGCCAATTAAATTTTGATCTACCTATGAATAAAAAGCGTCGAGAAGATCTTAATTTAGTTTTCCATACTTGAAAAGGAAGTTTAAAGTTATTACATGTTATCTTTTCTTTAATCATTCTGCTGTCGCCGGTGTATGAAACTGTTGTCATCATGACTTCCAATGACTACCATCGAAATAGTTTACACCAATGTCATATACTTCTTACTATAAAGGTATGAAAATTTTACACATAGACCAAAAGAAAAAAGAAAATTTAGTATTATTTTCATGTATTCTGAAATTGGACTACAGATTTATTTTCCATCACAGAGCACGTCCCATATCAAGTTAATTTTGAATGCAAAACATATAAGAAGAATACTACTTTTCAAGAAGGCAATATTAGCATTTACGTTATTTTAAAAAAATGACGGGAGGCTCTTTTCAAACAGTCGCTGATGTTAAAGGGTATGACTACTTTACTCGCGTGAGTCTTTTCTTTCTCGGAGTTTCTCGCAAGTTTTTAGGTTTAAGTAAATTTTTTTATAACTTCTGTTGTTACCCTTTATCTCTAAAATAAGACATTGGTTATGTTTTCAATAAATGTAGTTACCTAGATATAGAGGATCTCCCATAGCAAGTTTTGTTGCGTTTTGGTGTGTGAATCAATTTCATTCCTGAGACCCCAATGGGAGGAACGTAGTCCTTCGTTAAATATTTCAAAATTGGACTATTAATAATCGAAGCATTCTGTGTTTTCGTTCTGCTCAAATTAAACCTTTTTATATGAAGAAACAAGGTAGAAGAGGGGATGTAATGTGCAAACAAATGTTACGTGGAGACAATGTTATTTTATAAAAAAAGAAGCATTTACTCCTTGGATTAGTGGTTGTCATTCATTAACCAAGGGGCGGGGAAACTTTTTGCACTGAAAGGCCACATGACACTCGGCAGTTAGACAAAAGGCCGCAAAAGCGGAATTTTAAAGGTTATTGTTCTGCAATTATTATTATATTACAAACAAGTTTATTATTTCAATGCAAATTGTAAATAACTGGTAAGGCCGCTTAAGGAACTCTAAAAGGTCGCAGATCCCCCACAACTACATTAACCTCTAAAAGGTGTAGGAAAACTATAAAGCAATTGGGATTAAAACATTCTTAAAATAAAGTAACTGTAAAAAATTAATAAATTAAATCAAAATAATTTATAGATTTCAGGAGTGAAACTCTTTTGATTTTTTTGGTCTATAGTTTAATTATTAGCATCGGTAGAGATTAGACTAAAAAATGTCTCTAGACTGATAAGTAAAACACGAATTGCGACACAGCTAGTCAGGAGTAGCCAGATCGTTGAAATGTGGATCAGAATTTTCTAAAACTGATACCAACTCTCCAGATTTATCCCTCTGAAATTACTTTGGTTCTCAGAATTTAAATCCACCTTGAAAAGTGTTCAATTTGAAACAATAAAAGAGAGAGAAGAAAATGTGTGACGACACCGACACTTGATTCAGTAATGGAATGTACAACGGGAATGGTGTATAAATAGTTTAGCTATATAAACGTCCCGTTTTAAAGCAACACGAGGGCTATTTTTGGACGAACCTCGTAATTTTGAACCGCTGTCAGATGACGAGGACGACACCTGAGATGGCACTCCCCTCTCCAAATTTCCGCACCGTAAATGCGAGTGGGGCTTGCGTCCTCCTTCTGGTCAGTTCTCCTCCCCTCCGACAATTTAATGCCTTAAACCCAGTAGGGTGGGCTGGGTTGCGTTGCACCGCACCAGCGGTTGGGCATGGGGCACCCTACGTATGATTTAGCATGCAGCTGGCCCAATGCACGGCGGATCTTTGATTGAGGTGGGTCTCGAGCCTGGAGCCCTCCGGTCCCGAAGCCGAGACCTAACCACTAGGCCACCGCGGCCTGCGTATAAATAGCGAAGGAGATTATTTTGAACAAGATAAACAATCATTATCAATTTTTGATCCCCTCTCTGTTCCTTTTTGGACAGACTGTTTATTTTCGTATTCGTTCTTCCTTTATTTTTGGGCCGAAATGGTCCAGTGGAAAGGTCTCCGCTTCGGGGCCGAAATGGTCCAGTGGAAAGGTCTCCGCTTCGGGGCTGAAATGGTACAGTGGAAAGGTCTCCGCTTCGGGGTCGAAGGTCCCCAGGCTTCAAGCATGATTCCACTGAAGATCAGAGGTATACGGGGCCTGTTGCAAGCTGAATCATCATGTCGTGTCCAAACGTCCTCCCGCTAGTGTGGTGTGGGAGAGGGAGTACCAGCTCAGGTGTCATTCCTGTCATCTACCCGCGGTTCAAAATTTCGAGGCTCATCTCAAAATAGGCCTCGTTTTGCTTCAAAATGAGACGTTAATATAACTAAACTAAATTAAACTTCCTTTGTGTATTGCTTTAAAAGAAAAGAAGAGACATGTTTTAGATTATTACAAAAACTAGTCCAGAGGCAAAAAAATTCTCCCTGAAGCAAACTTTTCTACTAGTTTTCACATTTTTTGTTAATTTCATTAACTATTCATGCCTCATTACACAAATTGCATTTCGCTTTTTATTTTTTCTTCTTTCGTAGTTATTTATTAATTTCTTTATGCTGCTCAAGAAGTAAAAGCATTTTACTATTTTATTTATTACAAATATGCAAGCTATTGTTTCGAATGCGATAAAACTAAAATTTTATTTACTGGTGATCGCATAAATCAAAGAAACGTAAAAAGTTATAGTCGTGAATGATAGCTTAATTTTTATTTATTTATTTATATGTTTGTTTGTTTGTTTGTAACTTATATCAGAAAATCGACTCTATACATGCTATAATGAAATGCTTTCAGAAATATTTACGAATTTGAAATATTTTAATCACTATTCTTTTAAACTGAAATGAAAATTTAGATTTTAAAATCCACCTGACGAGAAAATTTATTTCAGATTCAACAATGTTAATATCAAAAATTTATCTCTAAACACTGTCGTTCATAATTTTGATGATGCTAGTTTTTCTGAGCAGTTTTGTGTATGAACAGACAACAGTTTAACTCATTAGCTAACAATGGAGCAGGTTGCGGAGCAGTTTATTTAAAGAAGAGATGTTTCTGAATATAGGGAAATTTAACTTAATGACTTATTTTGCATTTAAGTTTAAAACAATTGCTCGCTACCGTTGCCAGTAACATAACTTTTTTTCTTCTTTAAGTACCAGCCTGTACTTTGATACACAAATGCAAGCTCTCTTACCAGTTAGTAAACAATGTTTTCCTAAATTCTGCAACCCGGATATTTGTATGTTTTGCAAATTATCGACTGTGTAGTTCTTTTTTTAATTGCAAGAAGAACCAGAAATCACAAGATGTGATCGCTGGGCTATAACGTGGTTTTTATATTTATATTTGTAACTTAAAAGCTCTGGAGTGTAAAAATTAACAGAAATTAATTACTTGGCTCCTGACCATACACTAGTGAATGAAATACGTTTGGCCGATGTTCTGGTTATATAATGAGTTTATCCATACGCTTACGTCACCTTGGGTCACTATTTATCATGACTCAGAAACTCACCACTGGCAATTCTTTTCAAATAACCAATATGTATGGCTTGAATTTTTATAGAAAAATTTATTTCGAAACATACAGTAATAAGTAAGGGCAAGTACGAAGTACATTGGCAAATTTTCATTTCTTTTGGCCCTTAAGATCCTTAAGATCGGTAGCGATATTCCCGTATCTCTAAGTTATTGGCCTGAATGTTAATATAAAATTAGATTGTTAGTTTGAACCCAACATTCCCAAGCCTACTAATACCCTAGCGCAGACATGTAATCGAAATCCGGATGTATGCTGAAACCAATTAAACTCTATAGCGAGACATTCACAACTAGGCCGTTCCACATTTTTTGGAGCACAACATGCCAAAACCCTTCGTCAATGTAAAAATCCGATGAGAACTGGTGTAGACCTGGAAAACGTTTGAAAATCCAACATCTTTCGTTTCCCATTCGCAACATTGAGCCTTAAAAGTGAAATACGATACTTCGAGAGGAGAGGATGTTCTCTACAAAAAGCGAAAACCACCCGTGGAGGAGGGGGAGTGTGGGTAGAAGTCAGGCTGGGGAATAATCACTACACTGATAAAAAAAAAGTTAAATTATTAAAAAAACATCTGTTTCATTAAAATTAATCTATAATATAAAATAGAAAATACATGCATCTGTATGTTTGTCGGTGACAAGAACTCCTCTTAAACATTGAACGGTAGAGACATGAAATTTGCGCATGACATTCTGGGTACATGCATGTACATCTTCCAATATGTTTGTATAACAATCCAATGTCGTTAGTTAATTCCTATCTCTATGTGATACTACATTTAATTTTGACAAATTTTTAAATGATCCTAATGATTGTCTAAAGTAATTCAAGTTTATTGAGTCCAGTTCCGAAGAGAGCGTAGAAAAAGAAGAAACACTATCCGGTGTTTTTCCGATCGGGCACACAAACACAAAAAAGAAGAGAATGGTACTTCGGACAATGGTAATAAAACACATGATATGAAGCAGCTTCTGCTGTCAACGTAGTAATGATGGAGAAGGAAAAATGGAGTTCGGGGGATTGCTAGACTCGTTCTAAGTGGTTAAAAGTGAGGAGACAAAAAGAAGAGAAGAGTTTAAGTGCTGGCAGAGGCATCAGACGACACGATATGGAACGAAAGAAAATTAACAAGAGATTTTGCTACGAAACACTGTTTAATTTAGTTTAAATTGTTACAAGTTCATAGATTTGAAAATATTTTCATCCCGAGCAATACCGGGTATACTAGCTGGTATATTATAAAAATCGGGATAGAAACGATTTTTTAGCATCATTGGTAACCTGGAATAAACAATTAGGTGTTTGATTTTTGTTCCTGAACTACACAAATTGGAAAGAACACGTTTCACATATTGCAGCAGACTTAGCTGCTAATCACTTAAATGGCTCTTTCACTTTTTAAATAAATTCTTTCAATTCTCTAACTAAAAATTTGTAATAAAGGAGAAATAGCTGAAACTTGTTAAGCTATTTATAATAAATGCAAAATATAAATTCACAAATGAACTCTGCAAACTTTATCAAACAATAAAAATGATTAAGTAATTTAACGATTTTTATTTCTCACAAATAATTTTTTTCTTCTCAATCATTATTTAAGACCTAGACCCTAGGATCAATTGGCGTTTCTTCGCCAGTTTATTCAGATTTGGCACTATTTCTGACTTTCCTCTTCGTTGATGTCACCTTCCAAGTCGTAAACGATTGTTTCAGTTTTTCAGAACAACGGGCTTCTACGGATCTTCTGCAATATAGGGGAAAAAAATCGACCCTGATTTCTTAGGTGAAAAAACTGTTTCCGGCGCCCGAGAGACGAAATCGTCCAAGGTGGGCGGAGGAATAATGTGCAGTATGCTACCACCTTTAAACGATTTTTGTCCAAATAGGACGACCGAATGATAGTTAAGTCGACAGAATGATAGAAATTTGATTCATTTCTCGTCCATTCAGCCTGTAATTTGCACCACATTTGGTATAATAACCGTCAAGTGAATAAGATAGCAAATTTGGCAATTGTGTTTGGTCGTTGGGTTAGGAGATAAATACGACAAATGAAAGTTTGTATGTGTTGTTATTTCCATCGACTGTTTAGATCACTTTTCGGTGGAATTATTAGAGAAAGTTGGAGTATCTGTATTACGTAAGAGTTGGACGATAGTATAAGGCAGCATTCGCCTTGTTGGGAAGTCAGAAATTTGGAAATATTTGCCATCCAGGTTTGAAAATATTCGAAAAATGGCATTTGAAATTATTCCTATGTTTGGTAGTAGTAATTGGTACGAGCATTTATATTCACTTTTGGAAGGGAATTAGTCTCCTGTAATATAGAAAATAACTGAATACGAAGTAGGAAGGATTTAAACAGAAAAGATATGCCACGTGTCAGGAAAAAAACATTAACTTTACCAATGTTCTTTTTTATATTGTATTTCCGAAAAATGAACCTGATGTGTTGTTGTTTTTTTCGCGGTCCACTTAAACTTGGGCCTTGTTTATTTCGCCCTTGCTATCATTTGAGTTTGACACCCCTACTGTAGACATTAGACAGAACAATGGCAAGGCTACTAAAAGAGCACGGCTAAAATGTCAGTGTACGTGTGTCTACAGAGAGAATCACTGGATCTAGAGCTACAAAATCTGGGGCAAACATACTTTGAAGGGTAGGAATGTGCAATTCTGAGGTTTTTTCGAAATTTTTATTAAAATTCTAATTAATTAAAAATTAAGAGAACTTTTTACGTTTTCTCTTGATAACTTCTTAAACTATTACAGCAGAAAAAAGATTTTTACACCAACTGAAAACCCAAGAAATTATCTTTTCTATTATACCAATTTAGTTGCCGTACAAATTATTTTATAATTTTAATAATTTTTCAAAAAATTATGCATAATTTGTAACATTGCTTTTCATTGCTGTAATGAAATGCAAACCGTTTTAATTATTAATAGTGTAGCAAATTTGCTTACCAACTATTTTATGATTTCAGGTGTGATCAGATGCAACACCGTTTGGACAGGAGCTAACATATCAGGAAAAGGGCAACCCAGCCGCATCCGAAGGGTTTCCTAACAAAAAAGTTGATTGACAGAGTCTCCAACGTGTCTGGGACTAGACAATTCCGTATTCTTAGATGAATACAAAAGGTGAATTTTTGAGAGACGAGAGAGGAAAATTTGGCTTGGTAGGAATAGCGATAGCGAAATAGGAATAATGGCCGGGAACTTTTGAAGTTTATAAATTGAAAGCCATATACCTCATGAACAGATCTTTGGCGAGATAAAAAAAAAAAGTTCAGTTTGGTTTTTGGAAGAGGAGATCGATTTTTGCTGCTCTGGGGACAGGAACCAGAGAGTTCTCGTGGGATTTTCGGATCCGGATTTGCAGTTCTCCCAAGAGAGATTGCGATTTTTTGTGTGTTTTGCGGACAGGCCTGTACCTCTGGCCTGATCTTGCGAGAGTTTATGTGGAATTCCGGAAACCATACTGAATTTTTCCAGCAGACTGCAGGTTAGTTAGTCTCTAGTTAATTAATGAGGAGATACCTCAAACAAATTCAATTGGAACTGTTTCAAACCCGCTCAGGTGTCCTGTTACGGATGTTCATTTATTTCTAAATTCTCGACCAGAGTGCAGAACTTCCCCTCGAGGGTATTTCAATTTTATTAATGGTGTATATAACTTTAATAACCAAGAAAATGAATGTTGTAAAATTTGCATAAATGTGATTGAGCTGTAAATAAATTTCTGACAGACAACAATTCGTCTGCATTTGCCATCTTCCTAAGTCATAACCAGCGGCCATCGGTCCTAAAGTTACAACACAAATATTTAATTAAATGTTTCTTTTCCGTTGTTTAAAGCTAAGGAATAAAGATTCTGCTTATTTTTTTCATTTTCTTCGATAAAATTGTATTGAATTACACTTTTTTCATCACATTTTTTTATGGAATATATAAATAAAGCCCTCTGAGATATTAAGTATATTAGGAAATATATCCGGCAAGCTGAATGATTATTATCGCAATTTTTAATTCTTTTTATCACCATGTTTTAATCCAGCTAACGTGCTGATGGATGTAAAATGCACCACTTCAAACTTTTGGTATCAACTTCATATTTTGAATGAGGAATATGGAAGGGAAGTTGACACTGTCAACGTGAAATGAGATGTTAGATGATGTGGGCAGTTACGTCATGTGACTTGACGCCGTGAGGAACGTTCAAATTTCTGAATTCAGCTCATAGTGTGTAGAACTAGTGTAAGGCTACTATAATAACACGTTTAAATATCTACCATAATTTAAAATTTAAACATACATCGTTAAGGAAATCATGAATATCAAATTATGCATAAGAGATTCAACTCAAATGACACTCGGTCACCAATGGCGTCTAGTTTTTAATAAAACACATTTTGTTCACTTACCTGCAACCCTGTGTTTCTATGCGATTCAGAATCGTCTTCTCCAGAAGTATGCACACGTTGCTGTGAAATGTCTTGATGTAGCTAGGGTACGTACGACTCTGTGTGTGAGGCAAACTTCGTTTTCTAATAAAATATACTAAACTTCTCAGTTTCTGAGATAATTCTATCCACGTTTATTAGATATTTCCGCCAGTGTTCTGACATCTACTATCCTTATTGAAACTAATATTAATCCACTGAATTCTCACATGCATGATCATCTTTTTAATCATAAGTAGTCTTTTTTGTCTTTACACAGGCAATAATTCAGACATATTTGTTATTAGTAAATGAAGCTATTTCTAAGACGTAGATTCGTATAAAGTTATGAATATGTTTAATATAGACTCGAGATAAACGTTTCTAGAGATATACCTAATGTGAAACAATGCTTTTCGAGTGATTTATGCTTGAAAAGTACATGTTGCTTCAAAATATTAATGGTAGCGGATGAAACATAAAAATCTCATATCTGTTTTATCCATCCTATTTTCAATCATTTGAGTGTTTGCAAAAGAATTTGTTCAAAATTTTTTTTGAGAAAAAATAAACTCTATCCTATCTTCAATATTCACTTAATTTACGCAAAAGTATTATGCAGTCATTGCTATCATTTTGTATTTTTTGGAAAGACTTCTGTTCTTTAAAATGAGGCTCGAAAATCTGAACCTATAAAAACTATTTTATTTTCAAACAAAGCGTATCGAAAACTAATACTGATCTCTCAGCAGAATTTACACGAAGTATGTATTGCTGTAAAAGAATAAATATATATTTATATAGCACTGATAAAACAAAGCATATAAAAATACATAACTGATTAAATGCAGCAGATTCATGAATTTTATTTTGTCTCGGAGAAAGGGCTTCAACTTATACTTCAAGACAATAGTAAATAGTTAACCATCAAAGAAAACTGAAGCAAATACCCCAAAATATGACAGTAATAAAAAGAAGTTTTTCTCAATTTGAAACTTTTCATATCTGCTCCGAAACTAGAATAAACTTAAAGACATAGTTTCAGTAATATTGACTCCAGACAGTAGATTGAAACGATAAGAAAAGAAAGCATGAAGCAATAATACGCAATTAATAATTTCACAATTTCATCAGCAGCAGTTGATAAAACAGATGTTTTTAACGTTTTTGTCTGTTGTGAAACAGTCGACTGCTAAAGCTAAAACAAGACGAGTTAAGCTGAAGCTTATTTTAAAATTTTGTATTTCACGGAAATGTATCGTAAAGTGATAAGAAAAAGTTATTTAGATAGGACTTCGATTTAGAAATGCCAATAAAACAAAAAGTTGTAAAAGAGAGTAGTATTATTATGTATATTCATAATAATCAAAAAGATCAAAATATTATTTAGATATGATGTTACAATCTTTAATTATAAATGTTCTACATAAATTTTAGATACGTTTGATTTTATTTATTACCATAAATGTGATTATTAAATTATAATTTGCTTCTTGGAGTTCAATATTTTGAGCGGAATTTTATTTCTACGAAATATGGAAAAAAGCTTCTGCTTCCTTCTACACGCTTGATTTAAGTTCTTTTACGTTCGTAACGACTGAATTTTGTAAGTCATTTTTCACCCACTTCCTCTTGTACCAGCTTTTTGAAATTCTACACATTCCTGTATTTCTTTTCATCCTTAATCATATAATAAATGCGAAAGTGTGTCTGTCTGTTACTTTATCATAAATTCAATATTTTTGTCTACAGAAAACAATTAAATAATTAACAAAGAAAGGCCCATTGACTCAGCGATTTTCGATGATCACAACTTTATTTTTCAATCAACTGTCACGCGATCCTTAAGGAACGCCTATATATGTGTAATAACTTATTTTTAAAATCTACTGTCACGTGATCCTTAAGAGAAGCGTAAGCATGTTAAATAGCTTATTTTTAAAGTCAAACATCACGTGATCATAAAGAAAACCGCGATTATGTGATCTTGCAGGGAAAAGAAATAAATAATTAATTTGTGGAATAATAACTGAAATTACTCAACTCGACGCTTGATTTTCATTTTTTGAGTTTGTAGTCTATTTAATTTTAATAATCTTCCTTATCAGATTTTATTCAAGAAATTGTCGATAAATTGACGCCGGAACAGAAATGTATTGATAGATATGATATAGCTGCAAGAGTTTTTAGATTCAAATTTAGAAACTAATGTTAATTATAACTAAAGTAAAATATACGAAGATATATTTTGTTCTATGTATGCTTTTGAATGGTATAAGCGGATGACAATAGCATGGTGGATGATATATTCCACAGATTGTAAGGTCCTGATGATACCATTGAGTACAATGATGTAATTTACAGTAATTAGTAGAGTTTACAGTAACGGGGAATTAATTTAGGTAGAGGATATAAGTGATATTGCGATAACTGGTAAAGATCTAACGAGTTTTGGAATGAGTAGACAGCGTAGGATAGAGGAACTCATTAATAACCTAAGGCAGAAACTGCCCTACGATACAGAAGAATTGCAACAGCGACTAACTGAGTTCGTTCCACGGTTGAACTCAGGACGAAAAAATCTTTTCGATGGTTTTTTGCAACAGATTCAAAGTGGTGAAGGTGGTTATTTTTTCAGAATGCTCCTGGCATTAAATTAAATGCATGTTTAAAGAAGCCTCCGTTACATGGGAGCATGTCAAAAAAAATTAAACTCAATACGAATATTAGAGTTCAACTGTTCAACGACACATAATCAGGACTAATGTTTTGAAAATTGGTGAAGGTCGGTTTAAAATAGATTCAAACAGTGTATTAAATTGAGAGGAGAATTTTTCAAAATTGTTCATAGCACAGAGGAACTGATATCCTGCGCTACAAGCTAATTTGAGGAATAGAAAATGATTGTTGAATTGGTAATTTTGGCACTGACTAATGAAAGTTTAGGTCAGATAAATGAAAACAAAATATTTCACAAATGTAGAAAGGTATTACAGAATAACTATCTGTAGATACGATAATGGGCAATAACAAGTAACATCATATCCTGTAGAGTTCTTCAATTCCTTAGAATTGTCAGGGGAACCGACAAGCTGAGATTAAAAGTCGGTGCGCCAGGACTATTGATACGAAACTGCGCAATGGCACAAAGTTACAAATTACATACCTATGTCAAAACGTCGTGCTATCTACTGTTATGACTGGCATAGCGAGAGGAGAGAGTGTTTTAATTCCACTCATTCCGATAATACCGAAGGATTTACCATCCCAGCTCAAAAGGTAACAATTGCCTTTAAAATTAGCATTTGCCAGGCTCATGGCCAGACACTCAAAGGGGAAGACGTACAATTAGAAAAACCATATTTTTGCCATGGGCAACTGTATGTGGCGTGTTCATGTGTGTCCAGTCCGCCAATTCTCTACATCCGTGCATGAAACGTGAAACAAAAAACGTAGTATTCAAAAGTGTGTTAGCATAGATGAACAAATTACCTAACTATAACAGCAGACACATGTACAGTGCACTCCTGTTAGTCGTCCAATTATGTAATATCAACCGTCAAAACTTCTGATTGCCCCTTTCAACTTGTAACGAAACATTTATATTCGTGAATTAAAATAATTTAATAATTCAAATTCTTCGCGCACGAAGTCGCAGGTAATAGCTAGTAATACAAAAATTTTAATATTTTCTTAATTGTACTACAGTTTTGATTCGTTACTAGGGGTGTCATTTGTTAGTGAATTTGAGAAAGTTTAATTACAGGTTTTAATATTAATTATATAAATGAATTTTGAAATATATTAAGTGGAAAATAATAAAAATTAAAAAATAAAAGCACGCTTTTATTAGTTCACTAAAATGTATAAAATAATAAAAATTTAAAAATTAAAAACACGCTTTTATTAGTTAACTAAAATGTATAAAATAATAAAAATTAAAAAAATTAAAAGCACGCTTTTATTAGTTCACTAAAATGTATAAAATATGTATTTTATCAAAACTGTTGGAAAAAGGGAGTTTCTCAAAACAATATGAAAAGGAAATTAAGCCATGATGACTATCAAAAGAAACAAAATTCTTTAAGAATTCATAAAAAATTTAAAAAATATTAAGAATGTGATTAAAATTGTAGTTTACTTAGAGTCAGTACCTATATGTGTTCGAATTATTTTTTTTTACT
Source organism: Araneus ventricosus (assembly GCA_013235015.1). Lineage (NCBI taxonomy): Eukaryota > Metazoa > Arthropoda > Arachnida > Araneae > Araneidae > Araneus > Araneus ventricosus. The sequence goes on along the minus strand of BGPR01001486.1, from coordinate 23,777 downwards.
TTGACCTCCTGATTTTTTATTTAAAAAATATTTTCTTTAATTTAAAACACAAATAAAAGCCTGGTTTAAAAAAAATATTTTTATTACTGAAAGAATATGCAAGAGGAATTCCTAACATCATATCATAGAAGAATTTTCTCTCAAATGAGTTCTGGCAGACTTATTTGGGCACTCTATGTTGCGAATGGCATCACCTCACCAACCAATCAGAGCCAACCAGAACTGACGTCAGTTGTTGTTATTCTGTTTTCACTTGCAGATGTACTTGTAACTTCTCAATGTAACATTGCGTGTTATTAAATGTCTTCGATATGTCACATCCTTACTTATTCAGTATTTATTTATTCTTTCAGCCAAAACCCGACATCTGGTAGATGTCAACACTGCAGTAGTATTTGAATTATAGTGTTGCAAAGAATTAACGCTACACTCTATAATATTCAACAACTCACTTTTATAGTCGCATGAGTTTTACTCTATTTGCATTTTAATAAGAGACGAAGGCACAGCTTTGATATTCGGCATCACTGGCGATAATCTTGTGTTGGCGACTTTTTGTCGCCTAACCGAGCATCGTATCGTTAAGTCGCCAAAACAAAATATCGCCAATGGGGTCCTATATTGAAGCTCTTGAAAAAAGTCGCCAAAACGAAATTATCGCCAGTGATGCCGTGTATCATAGCTGTTCCGAGATGAAGTTCTGTTTGATAGATACTCCTTGTTTGTCCAGTTCAGTGATATTGTCAAAAGCACGATCCCTTTAATCAAACTTACTGTCGCATTTATTTTACTACAGCCTGGTGTAATTGTTCAACCAGGCATTACCTCTATCTATATATTCAAAACACCTACATTTTTAGTGTCTTGGAATTTTAGAGGATTTGTTATGTCCAAAAGGTTTGCAAGATGTGCACTCAGGACAGGACAGCTGATTCCTAGATCGTATCACAAAATAGAACTATTTTATTTTTGATTCCCAGAAAAAGAATGAAAAGGTTAAATATTAAAACGTATTGTATTTTATAGATTTATCTCATCACCTGTCAAGTAGGAATCTTAAATGTACCCAATCAGCAAAAGATGCTCTCTTCAATACAGTTACTATGTCTTTACGATGTTGTACAGAGTTCAGAATATTGAACAACATCGCAAAAGTATCGTACGACGTGTTTGTACTAACAGAGGAATGTTTCTCCAAAGACATTTCGATATACCAGAAAATCATTTATATTTAGTAGACAGAAATGTAAAATAATAAAAATCGTCATCAAGGTTTGCTTACTGATGAAATATTTTATATCTTAATAAAAGCTTCATAGTACCCAAGATCCCTACGGTGCATAATGTTGGCGTTTAGTACAAACAATTTATTATCTTCTATCCACTACATTAAATATGATTATGAAGAATTTAAAATAATTACTGTCAAATAAATAACCAGCAGAAGTGCACTCCGCTCGACTTTATCGTATACTTATTTATACAATATGGTATGTTTCTTGGAATAAAAAAAAGAAAATGAATGAAATAATCAAAAGAATAGAATATGCATTCAAACGATATGCATAAGAATATATTTCGAACAGTACCTCTTCCTTTTAACGGATCAGCAGAAAATTTGGCGCAAACTTGCAATTTTGGTGTAAAGAGAACGCTAAAAGTTTCTTTTTCTATTTTGGTGCTTTTTGAGTTAACGTGTTCTCGTAAACATGAACACACAAATAGATAAAAAAAAAACTATATTCCTATTCCCATGGTTCTTATTTCGGCGTTCTACGGCCGTCGGAGATTATTGCCGATAAGAAATCGACCAGCCACATCGTTCCCACGACCCATAGGAACTATACTCCGTCAGTCGACTCGCTGCCTTTCATGTCGGAACATTTACCAACATTTCTCCGGAACATTCGAGCCACCCACAAACCCTCGATCAACAACGAATTTTTGCTGTTCCATGGCGGGAGATAAGGTTTACTTCCAACAAAGAGCGTCGAAACACGGACCATGGGAACGGGGATGTAAACTTTATCTATTTATGTGTCCATTATTTCCCAAGACGACCCAGCTCACCCAAAGGATTTAATGCTTGACACGAGTCGACAGAATGACTACCCGGCGGAGAGTGGAATTCCGATTTCCCGGTTGACAGGCGGGGATACTGACCACGAATTTGGTTTAAAATCTTATAGATCCACTATTTTGATGATAAAACATATGCCAAATTAATTTGTTTATTTCGGTTTGTCTTAAAGATATCATGTTCACAAACACTCTGACGGACAGGTAGGCAGACTTCCTATTGACTGATTTTGACCAAAATTTTATCTAGATCTACAATGTTGGTATAAATAAATACGATATACTAAAATTCATTGATGTAGCTTATTGCGTTTTCGAGTTAATGCGTTCACTTACGCAAAAGCAGACCGTCAATCTTTTGGAGGATTTATTCCAAAATGTGACACAGATATACAGTTCTGGTGAAAAACGTATGCCAAATTTTATTTATCTAGTTTTTCCTTCCTGAGTTATTCTGTTAGCATAATCACTTACTGATTACTTCCAAAATTTTATAGATATCTACAATCGTGAACTAAAAAGACAATTTCATCAGTGTGTATTGCTTTTTCGAGTTATTGTGTTCACAGACAGATTGACAAAGAGACAGACGCAAAGACTTACGTCTTTCCGTAGTGGTCTAATGGCGTGTCTTGAAAGAAAAAAATTATGACGCTTTCGCGCTCAAGTTAAACGCTTATAGCTCCGCAACTGAATAACATAGAGAGTTGGTTTTAGTTTCATTATACAGAGAAAGGTAAACATTGAAGATACCAAAAAGAATTTTAGAATTTCGAATTGTGGTTTAGTCACAGTCAAGCTGCAAAATTGGTGAAAATCACGAAAACTTTTAATGACATCACAGCGACCGATGCACGCACACGCAGTCTAAAGCAATTCATTCATCGATGGCGCGAAATATTACTCAAGAATTGTTAAATTATGACGCTTTCGCGCTCAAGTTAAACGCTTATAGCTCCGCAACTGAATAACATAGAGAGTCGGTTTTAATTTCATTTAGCAGAGAAAGGTAGACATTGAAGATTCCAAAAAGAATTTTAGAATTTCGAATTACGGTTTAGGCACAAACAAGCTATAAAATTGGTGAAAATCACGAAAAATTTTGATGACGTCACAACGGCTGATGAGCGCACACGCAGTCTAAGGCAATTCATGTTGGAAATTCAAATGAAATTGTTCAGTCACTGAATGAAACGCATCCCATTGGTTTATTTCATGACGTAGCCGAAGTTACGGCACTAGTCGAAGTTGATTGGTTGTTACAATCTATATATTTTGTTCATTTGTTTTTTTAGACAAGCAGTCGAATGGATGGCTGTCAGTGAGTGTGTAAGCTGCAAGACAGCAGCATGTTTCTTTTTAAGTAAACTGGATTAAAGCTATTTTGTATTTTAAACTGCCTGGTATCTGCGTTAACTCTGCAACAGTACACTCACGATATGCCAACAGTGGTTATGGGCCGTGCGATCCCGTACTGATGATTGCCAGATGCAGTTTAAGCCGTGCTGTTTAGGTAAACCGAAAGGATTGTGCCTCTTTGTTGTGAAGTCTATAAAGCAGATCGGAAGATGAATATGCCGGCGGAGTCTTCGCCATTTGCATTCCCGAAGTTAGATGGTTCTAATTATACCTCATGGAAAGAAGACATTAAGGCCGTGCTGATGGATCGTGGTTGTTGGAGCTTCATAATTGGGGAAGATAAACCATATCCAGAACAAGCTACTGAGAAAGAAAAATTCGAGTATGACTGGAGAAAGCAGAGATGTTACACTACAATTTACCAAGGCATCGAAAGAAAATTTCTTCCGTTAATCCGACACACAACAGATGGTAAAGAAGCATGGGACATTTTAAAAACAAATTTCGAACCAACTTCCAAAGCCCGATTGACAGTTCTTATCGATGAATTTTTCGAGCTCAAGTTTAATCCAGTAGAAGAGACCATTGGAATTTTTTGCCAGCGAGTCGATGAGAAGAAAACTCAAGTTAAAGAAGCGGGGTTTTGAAATTCCTGAACTTTTAATCGCATTACAACTTATTAGAAGATTGCCAGCCGAGTATGATCATTTAGTTCAAACCCTCTACAGATTGAAGGATGAAGAATTTAACCATCGAGAAGTTGAAAAAGAACTTGTAAACGAAGCTGGACGAATTCAACTGAAACAGAAGGATTTGAACCTAGATTATACAGAGAATGCATACACCGTTGGATCATTTCGTCTGCAGGAAACTCGCAAGAAATCTTTTGAACGCAGTGGAGAAGTGTTGGACCCTTCAAGAAACCCTGGTCAATACAGGAAAATCAGTTACCCTATAGGAATGGGGCCGTTTTGTGACTTTTGTTCCCGCAAAGGACACGATGCATCTAAATGTTATAAGAAGCGGAATAAAGAAAAGAAACAAGCTTTCAACAAAACTTCGTTTTGTGGAACTTATCAAGCTTTTGGAGTATCGACGGACTGGGATCAGTTCCTGATAGATACCGTAGCTACTTCCCATTTTTGTTATGAACGTGACTGGTTCAAGAACTTTAAGGAACTAACAACGACAAAAGCCCTCCTTGCCGATAAGAAGTCGACTTGTGAAGTGAGAGGAATAGGTGATGTCGACTTCATCGTTAAAGACATTAAAGGTAATGTTAAAATCACTTTAAAAGATGTATTTTATACTCCAAACACATGAGGAGGAATCTAATTAGTGGAGCAAGAATGGACATAGCAGGACTTAAAATAACTTGATCAAATAATGTTATGCGTATATGTCATTCTAATAACAAATATTTCTTTTCAGCTTTTCGGCAAGATATGCTTTATATAGTATCTGGTTATCCTTTATTAGACAGTGTAATGTATACTAGTGTAGATTTAAATTTAATCCATAAGAGATTATGCCATGTCAATATTCCTATTATTAAGGATATGTGCAAAAATAAATCGGTTAAAGGGTTGGAGAAAGTAAATATTAAAATAAATAATGAATCTTGTATAGCTTGTAATGTTGGTAAAGCAACAAGAACGTCTCTGAAAAAGAATTATGTGTACAAACGAGTAACAAAGTCTGTTTTGGACAAAGTCCACATGGATTTATGGGGACCTGCACCCGTTAATTCTTTGGGGGAAGTAAATATTTTTTGTCCATAATTGATGATTTTTCTAGAAAAATAGATGTATTTACTCTTAAAAGTAAAAGTGAAGTATTTTCAATTTTTAAAGAGTACTTATCTAGGGTACAACGCGAATAAGGAAGGAAACTTAAAAGTGTCAGGACCGACAACGGAATGGAGTTTTGTCACAAAGATTTTGATATATTTAAGAGATTTGGGTATTAGAATTGAGAGAACATCTTTCTATACACTGGAATTAAATGGTATAGCTGAAAGATTCAATAGGTCAAGTATGGAAGCGGTCAGAACTAAGCTGCAAGATAGTGGCTTACAACCAAGGTTTTGGGCGGAAGCACTTCATGCCTATGTTCATACTAAAAATCGGTGTAGTCATAAATTAACAGAGGGAAAAACGCCGATGGAAATATGGTCGGGGCATAAACCCTCCATTAGACATTGTCGTACGTTTGGTTCACTAGCATATGTGTATGTACCAACAGTTAATAGAAATAAATTACAACCCAAAGCTAAAATTGGAATATTGGTAGGTTACGCTGAGAATAGAAGAGGATACAGGGTATGGTTACCTAAAGAAAGGAAAGTCGTAGAAAGTATTCACGTTAAAATTGATGAAATGAAGAATGGCGTGAAAACTTTGTTTGGTAAAGTTAAACATTATGACTATGCTATATATCAATTGGATCAAAATTTAAATAACGATAGTGATTGCAGGGCACAGGATGAAAAATCTAGTTCACCGAAAAAACCCTCATCGTTAGATATTTCAACTTGGATAAGATTAGAAAAACCTAGGGAAAAAAGTAAAAGGATAGATGTTTATTATTATCCTCCTAGTAAAGAACGACTTAGATCCATAAATGATGTTAAAATTTATTGTGAGAGAAACAAATTAGAATTTGACCCTAATCAGTTTAACTTTAAACCAACGACAAATACGCGTTTTGAAGAAAAAACGGAATGTGATAATGAAACTAGTCCAGATTCCGTAGATGAAGCAAGCCTTGTAAATGATATTTTTCAACACGAGATATATATGACTGAAATCCCCAAAACATTTAAAGAAACTCAAATTTCTCCTGATAAAGAGAAATGGGACGAAGCTATGTCGGAGGAAATTAAATTAATGCAGATTAGAAAGGTTTGGGATCTGGTTGAACCCAAATCTAATATGAAAGTTTTAGGTTGTAGATGGGTATACAATATTAAACATGATGAGAAAAATAATGTAAAGAAATATAAATCGAGATTGGTAGCACAAGGGTTTAAGCAAAGACCGGGTGTTGATTTTACTGATGTATTTGCACCACTTGTGAATTTTGATATAATTAATTTTTTTTTTTTCGTTTTGTTAGTATGTATTTTAGGGTGGAATCATGCTCAGATAGATGTAAAGGGAGCATATTTGTATGGAAACCTGGATATTCCCATTTACATGCAGCAACCCGAAGGATTTGCTGTAAAAGGATGCGAACATTATGTTTGCAGGTTGAATAAGAGTATATATGGTCTTCTCCAAAGTGGTAGACAATGGAAAATTGAATTAAATGAAATTTTATTTGGACTTGGATTTCATCAAAATGAGTTGTGTAATGGTTTATATGCTAAAAGTAATTGTATTTTATTGATATACATAGATGACATTGTCGTTTTCAGCAAATCGCAAAGTGTTCTTGAAGATTCAATTCTTAATATAAAAATTAAATTGGAAATAACAGAGTTGGGACCAGTTAGATACCTACTTGGTGTAAATTTTGAGCGAATCGGGGATTCTGTGTATTTGCATCAGAGTACATATATAAATAAACTTAAGACTAGATTCAAAAATTTACCAAGAAGGCGAATTGCGTTACCTTTGAAAGTAGGTTGTATTTTACCTGATAGAGTAAAAGAAAATGAGATAATAGAAACGGAACTTATCAGACAGATTCCGTATAAAACATTAATTGGATGCCTATCGTTTATTGCGAATAGGTCCAGGCCAGATATTGCATTTGCTGTAAACACAATGTCACAATTTTGTAATGGATATATGTATCATCATTGGACTATTGTTGTTGATATTTTAAATTATGTGTTTAACACAATGTATTATAAAATAAATCTTTCGGATACTCAAAATACTAGGTTAACTATGTATTCAGATTCTAGCTGGGGATGCAAGTTAAATGATAGACATTCTACCAGTCGATATATTATGTTATTTGGAAATGTACGAATAACTTGGAAATCTCAGAAGCAAAAATGTATTGCTTTAAGCTCAATGGAAGCTGAATTTATAGCACTAATAGAAAGTGTAAAATGTATTATTTGGTATTCTAAAATTTTAAAAGAACTTAATTTAATTGATTTCAGAATGCCGGAATTGTATTGTTCATTTCCATTTCATTTTTCGAAAAATAATATTGAGAATAGTAAAACTAAACATATTGACATCAAATAATAAATTTGTTGGAAAATTATTATATGATAAAGAATTTGAACTAAATTATCTAAATTCTAAGAAAAGTTTGGCCGATTTCTTAACAAAACCTCTTGTAAAAGAAAAATTTCTTTCAGTAATAAAGGCTATATTTCAAAAGGATTCAGTGACTGATGGGGCCGAATGTTGGAAATTCAAATGAAATTGTTCAGTCACTGAATGAAACGCATCTCATTGGTTTATTTCATGGCGTAGCCGAAATTACGGCACTAGTCGAAGTTGATTGGTTGTTACAATCTATATATTTTGTTCATTTGTGTTTTTAGACAAGCAGTCGAATGGATGGCTGTCAGTGAGTGTGTAAGCTGCAAGACAGCAGCATATTTCATTTTAAGTAAACTGGATTAAAGCTATTTTGTATTTTAAACTGCCTTTTATCTGCGTTAACTCTGCTACAGTACACTCACGACATGCCAACAATTCATTCATAGATCGCGCGAAATATTACTCAAGAATCGTTAAATTACATCGAATTTCGTGTTAAAGTAAAACGCTTATAGTTCCGCAACTAAATAAAACAGAAAAAGGTAGAAATTGAAGTTTCCAAAAAGAATTTTAGAATTTTGAATTACGATTTAGTCATAGTCAAGCTGCAAAATTGATGAAAATCACGAGAAATTTTGATGACGACACAGCGACCGATGCGCACACGCGCAGACTAATGCAATTCATTCATCGATCGCGCGAAATATTACTCAAAAATTGTTAAATTACATCGAATTTCGTGCTAAAGTTAAACGCTTATAGCTCCGCAACCAAATAACATAGAGAGTTGATTTTAGTTTCATTTAACAGAGAAAGGTAGAGATTGAAGATTTCAAAAATAATTTTATAATTTGTAAATACGGTTTAGTCACAGTCGAGTTGCAAAGTTGGTGAAAATCGCAAAGAATTTTACATAGATATAGTCGCAAAGTCACACTAGACTAATAGTCACTATAGACTATAGAGTTAATAATCACATATAGCTACTTTAGCCACATAAAGTCACAGTCGAGTAAGGTAAGTAAGTCTACGCCCCTCAATCCTAGCTGCCATTTCGCAGAGACAGCCTCCAGTCGATTTTTTTTATCGGTGAATTCTAGACTAGAGAGATTCATAAAAATCTCAAGGTCTAATATTTTCACAATTTTACTTTCTCCTTGAGTACTTCGTAAAGAAGAACTTTTTCTGAAAACAAATAATTGCTGAATAAAAAAGAATCGTTTGATGTTAAAAGGGGACTTCTGACATCTAGCAGAGAACTGCTATATTGATGTTAAAAGGGCTCTACTGAGAAGAAGCCTTCTTCTAACATCATACGGAAACTTTGATGTTGTACCAAAACCTGGCTGTGAGTGGTAGAAGCCTCGTTTTTACACCAAAGATGCATTCACCTCCATCAATTTAAAAAAGAAAATAAAAATGTAATTTCCGCCGAGAATTCAGAAGTTCCCTTTTGACATCAATCGATTCAAATACAAAAGATCACAAAATTAACGAAAATAATGATTCTGAATAGCTTTTAGTTCTGACCAGTTATTGTTTCAATCTCTCCTTCAGAAATGAAAAGAAAAACTGAAAAGAAATAACAGAAATGGAAATTTTTGGCCTCATTTACTAAATCTCCAAGACTTAAAATTGTTTGTCTACCCAAGCATATCATATTTGCACAGAAAAAACTAAGTTTTAATGACGAAATATAATAGGAGAGCTAAGTTACAGAAACCGAATACTTGAGAATTGCCGTTATTGGGGTATTTCTAATATACATGGGAAGATAAATGGTTTCAATGATGAATGATGTCTGCTTTTACAAAAGTAAGTCCTTTGGCGAAATGAAAATTTCACGTTCTCAATAACCCTAAAATAAAAACTGTCACTTGTCATAAATAATTGCACATAATTACCGCAGAAATTATAAAGGCAGCACCATTTAATACGCTCAGTTGACAAAATATGTCTAAAAACGATACTAATATATTTTTTAAACTATACTTTAAAAAGTTACAAAAACTGACCGAGGTGCAGAATTATGCTTTTAAAATTCCCATCGTTCAATAAAAATAAATTCGTGTATGACTGGTTTTGGGTAAGTGCAATAAGAAGACTCATATCAGAGTTATCTCCACATGCCAGTATAATGTATATATTATTTCTTTTGCCAACATCCTTTTTTCTTAACTAACAGTGGCGTATTTTAACAAAATAAGGCAACAGGTACATAACTGTGTTGAGCCCCACCTCCATACTCAGTTGCGTAAATTGGCTGTCGGCTTCGCACTACGACGTACTTCGAATAGATTTTGAGCCCCCCCCCATTGACACGAGGCGAGCTCCTCTCACGCCTGTGCGAAAAACCGCCACTGTTAACTAATATAAAGCTTGCAACGATAAATAAGATATCAATGGATTTGAGTTTTTGCAAACTTCCCCAAAAACATTCTCAGTTTACGTTGAAACACATTATTTGTTTCAAATTTAAAAAGAAATTATAAGATATTGCTAACAATTCAAGTTAAATTTTCCCATTGAGGTCAACGACTTAGCAATATTATGCCCGAATTATGAAGACTTCTCAAAGGAGAAATGAATAGAACGTATAGTATACAAGAAAGTCGAGGGGAGAATACTCCGTTGGTTTTCATACTGAAACCCCATCGAATTCTTTCGGAAAGTAATGTCACGTTCGCGTATGGTACCACTTAGAAGAAATAGACGGGAGTTTTAGAAATCAGTGTAAATATTTTACCGAATGTTGTTAAAATTACTAGGATTAAATATTAGACTTTTCAGTTTACTATTGTCTTAAATTTATTCTTTATATACCAACATTCTGCATTATTACTAGGCCACCTCAGCCCTTTGAAATTCGGCATCAATCCAAGCGGTGCAGTGGCCTGGTGGTAAAGTCATGGTTTTGGGAACGGAGGGATTCAGGTTCGAAACCCGATTCCACTGTAGATCCGTCACGTTTTGAGCCTGTTGCACGCCAACCCGGGAGGACGCGTGGTGGTCATTTTATGACCCAAAGCCCTCGGAACACTCATATTCCTAGAAAACTAGCCACCCGTTCGCATATTTACAAACCCTACCCTGATAGAACTGAGGCAGGAAATCAGTCAATATCATTGGCTACGAGGAGCAGTGACGTTGTTTTCAGCTCTCGCACGTAGCGTAAGGCAATCATAACAAAACAAGAGTCGTCCTACTTTTCTCCTCCGTTTTCCCACAGTTGAGCACAGAAAACATTCTTCCGTGGGTTGTAATATTTTTAAAAATGAAATTATTTTTTAACATATCATAAAAAATAAAACATCCCATACTGTAAAAAATTATACTAATGAAAAGTACACGAACGAGAGCAAAGAACGACGTCATCGGCTCTCGGCGAAGCGAGCCAATCATATTGTCCGATTTCCTGCCTCAGTTCTATCAGGGTAGGGTTTGTAAATATGCCACCCGTTCATTCCTTTCTTATCATTAGCTGAGTTAGCATCCCCCTCAGCCTTTTCTGAATATTTAGGAAGTATTCCCGGAATTTTTCGTCCCCTAATACACATTTGGTCAGTTACCGGAGTTACTAAATGATCCCGCGCATCTTTCCGTTTGTTCCACAGACTAGTTATTAAACGTAGCTGATACGGTCAGCTCGCTATTTTCCTTGCCGAATTGAAGTATTTAACTGTTTCTCAAAATGCCGACTCCATACGAAAAAGAAATGGCGCGTTTACGTAAACTTCTTGCTGAAGTTGAAACTGATGAAGATCCAGACTTGGCAATGAAGACAATGGACCTGAGGATGTTCTAGAAGAGATTTTTTCCGATCATGAAAGTTTCTGCGAATCGGAAGAGGACGGAGATTCTGGAAATGAAGATGTGAATAACTTGGAATTGTTTCCATCAAAAGAGGGCACTGAGTGGAGAAAAACAAAATTTAGGTAAAATATTCGTTGTCATAATATTGTGTCGCGCTTACCTGAAACAAAAAGACCAGCGAAAGATGTGACAAGCCCTGCGAAGAGTTGGGAGTTATTCATCAACGATAACATGATACACTTAAACTGAAGAGTGAACAAATATATTTATTGAGAAATGCGCACCAAACTTTTCACATAAAAGCGATGCACGAAAGACGGACCCTCTAGAAATCCGTGCTTTATCAGTGGATAATAATGGAGAAGATTTTATTTGTGTTAAGTACTGTATTCTTAATGCCTAAAAGTCAAAAGCGATATTTTTCCAACAAAACATATAATAATTTTAACAACACAGGGTTGAATTTTAGTTTGGGGTCGTGCGTCTTGGCGTTTGCTAAGGAGGCGCGCGTTCTCTCGGGTTAAATCATATGTAGAGGATGTAACGTCCTCCCACTGGCGTGGTGCGGAAGCTTAGAGAAGGGGTGGCAGCTCAGCTGTCGTCTTCGTCATCCGACTGCGGTTCAAAATTACGAGTACCGTCCTAAAATAGCCCTCGTGTTGCTTCAAAACGGGACGTTAATATAAATGAGAAAAAGCATTATTCCAAATTTCTTAATATATTTGTTCCTGCTTTTCTTTCTTCTTTGTTTCTGATTAATCTTCTCACACAGTTAAATATGAACGTTTAACGGAAGTCCAAAGTTTAAACGTTGTAATTTTTTATATAGGTTATGAACTATGCGATTACTTCTAAAATTGTAACATAACAAAATTTTTAATGAAAGCAACGGTAGTGTCCTACCTGCTTGGAGGAAAACAAGCACTTTGGTAAAATAGTCTTTACAAAAATATTTTAATAGAAAATATTCAACATTTTGTTTTTTATATGAACTTTAAATGATTTTAAGAGAAAAAAGTGTTAAGCTGTGTAAAACTAACTTTGACAAATGTATAATGACTCTTACGTGTTCTAAGATAACTGCACTTAGACAAATTTGGCAGAATGTAATTTATTTTGAAGAATTTTGCTAAACTTACTGCACTTGGGTTTTATTTGCGAATGTTTTGTACTAATTGCTCTTTATTATCAAGCAGAGAATGACTGTGAAGTTTTTACACAAACGAAAAGTTAACTCTTTTTTTTTCTTCTCTTCAAATATAGCAAGAAAGGTTTCATTTTCGCTTTAAAAATTTTCGAAAAAGAAACAGCTCTTCGCAGTCGTACATTATTCTCGTGAAATTTAATTTAAAAGATAAGGAAAATGTTTATAATATTAACCTCTTTTTTATATATTATATTTAAAAGTGCTATTAGAATGTTTCTTTGCTAGTGTGCATAGCACTAAAAACATTTAAAAGCGTTTGGAACATAAATTAATTTAATTTGAAACTGAAATTTAGTTCAATTTTCAACGGTAAGAAAAATTTATGCAAGCCATTTTTATGGGTTTTTTATTTAGAACTTATGGTTTGGATAATTTTCATACCTGTAGATGTACAAATAATACCGAAACATAATGCACGTATGATTTACAAGTGTATTGGATGGGATAGCTAGGATTACTATAAATGTTAAAGCAAAGTAGGTACCCAATATTAAAATTTAGTCTATTTAATATATATATATATATATATGGATATCAATTATAAAATCAATTTTGGGTACTGAAAAATATAACTCAATTATTATCTATTCTAGCAATACTTATATAATTCACCTACCTTTTCAGACCTGAAAAGCCTAGCTACTAAATTAAAAGTCAATTTGCATATAGTGGTAGTACAAAGCTAGTTGTGAAAACAAATTAGAGATATTAAAACAGAATCAAAATCTATGAATTTAAATCTTTTTATTTTAGAATAGTTTAAATTAAATCACTTTAATCACTGCCACAAGTTATACATATACAAGATGATGCACATTTTTAGAAAATGTAGTAACCAAAATAAAAATATGTAGCTACACATATTACAAAGCTCTGCAGGCTTTAAAAAAAATATAGTAATGAGGATACTAGGCAGAAACAACAAATTTAAGGAACATCTTGATTCTGCAGAAAAATAATTGTGGTATATTTACAAAGCACATCTCAGTCTTTGTTTGCTTGTGAAAAAATTACCAAAACACACGTTGTATGAAAAATTCGGAGAATTGGCAATAGCAAAAATTATGTCATCAGCACGGAGGTAATTCAGTCGCATTATTGGTACACTAACAAGTTTCCTTGCACATTTCCCTCAACACACTGTTAAAGTAAATAATTTTTGCAGAGCAGGCTATTGAAGAATTTGCACCCTGATCATTTCTAGTGCAGGGCTTGAGTATTCAGTGCACTCTAGCTACTGATTTGTATATCGGAAATTTTAGCATAAAAAGCTGTCACAATTTCCTCCATTTCACACATGAATAAATATGAAAAGATAAAACTTTTTAGATGACACCATTCACAGCTTGAAGATTTTAAACTCGCAGAATCTAGAAGATTTCAAATTTGCAGAATCCAACATCACATCACCACACCAAAAAACTTGTAGTAGAATAGAACTCTTTCATCTTAAACTTCAACGGAAAAAAATATATAAAAAAAACAAGCTCCCTGAAGGCGTAAAGGCCCCCAGAAGCCTAAAAAAGGCCCTGGGACCCGCAGCTGCAAATACACCTCACTCGTTCAGAGAAGCACAACAAAAAAACTAAATCATAACGGAAAACGATTCCAGATACAGACGCCCAAAACCTGATTACGCCAAATTCTTACGCGAAAACAAGATGGCGAAGAAACAATCCCGTTGCAAAATTTGAATTTAAAAATTAATAAAGTTGAAACCTTAATGGAAACAACAACAAAAGTTAATACAAATACTATTTAAATCGAAAACAAAGTAAATAATTAAGAAACATTTTGAAATTAAATGAAACGGCTGAAAATTATCGTTTGAATTTCAAAAATTGTTAAAGATGCCACAAGAGAAGAAATAAACTTTGGTGGCGAAGAATTAAATTAATTAAAAATATTGACAAAACCGAAAAATGATGTCGATGCAATATTTGCAATCTAACAAAGTGATATTTTGTCTTCTAATCCTTCTAAGATTTCTTTAATACAATTGTAGAACTAAAAGAATTATCTTTAGGTGAAAGGTTAGCATAGGTTTACTAGTGAACGAAACAAAAAATAAAGGAATTTCAATTTCCATTACCTTGAAATTTGAAAAATATATAAAAATTCTAAAATATATCTTTAGGTTCCTTTGTCTTAAAACTACATGTAAAAATGTAATAATTAGTAGAGCGAACTGGATAAATTTCTTTTGGACTTTTAAATAATGGAGACGGTTCAAATGAACTAGTTGACTACTAGTTAGTTAAAATAGTTAAGGTATGTGACTACCTTCGGAGCACTTTCTTCAAATTTTTAAATTTTTAATGAAACATTCATGTTTTTAATTAAAATGAGTTATAAAACTAAGAATTCCAATGCAATTTCATTGGAAATTTCATTGACTTTCAAAATATAGGCAATTTTTAGCAAAATTTTAGTGAAAATTTGCACTTACGCCAAACTTCCTATAATAAGTTCTATTGAATATATTTCATCAATATTTGCACAGTATATAGCTAACATGCTTATCTGTGTTATGAACTAGGATATTTTTGATACCTCGAAAGGTGTTGGAGATATTGCAAACTTTGTGAACAAACTCGAATTTTTTAAAAAAAATCATAGATTTTTCTCACTAAAAAGTCATTAAAATAAATAAATATAAGCAGAGAGCTTAGATTCTAGTTCATAACATAGCTAGAAACAAATAAAACATTTTGGCCAAATTTCATTTTAATATCTTAAAAACATTTTCCAAAATGATGTTTGCCGCGTAGAAAAATATCGAAAATTCCAATTTCTCAGAAAACACTTTTAAAGATTTTCATAGAGTACAAAAAATTTTGTACCCATCTCAGAACCTTAAAACTCGCCATATTTACAAGTCAAACCTTCTTTTACTTGATTTTAAACGACTTTTGTGTTCTTTCGATTTTTTAGATTTTTTTCTGAATAATTTTGTGTAGTAGATAGTTAGTGGCGTCTCGATATCTGAATTAGCTTTTTGCCAATTTTCATGTAATTTTTAAGCATCTATGAATAAATTTACATCTAAAAATACTTGAGAACAGGTAATAGTTCAAAATAAATGTAATTAAATTATAAAACTGCAAATTAAGCTCCAAAAAATAATTTTTACTGTTGTAATTACTGTTGTGTTGTATTTTTTAAAAAAAGTGTCGCCAAAAACCAATAAAACAATAAAAATAAGAAATGGAAGCTTAAATCTATATTTTTAGATTAAAAATTAACCTGCCTGCTCCCATCAATCGAGCGTCTGTGGCATCTCAACCCCAACTCAAGACAAATAATACGAATACATCCATACTCCTAACCAACCTTATCAACAAGGTCACTGCACTTTTCAGCGAGGTCCTCGTGGCCCTAGATAGCGATACCAACAATCTGCCTCACGTTCAATAACCCAAACTCAGAATCTCCGCTCAGGTGCATAGGCTGGAATGCAAATGGACTCAGGCATAAAATCAAAGAACTAACCCATTTCATTGCGGAACAAGATCCACACATAATTAGTATTCAGGAAACACATCTTAACCCTGCCGACAAAATCAAAATTCCAAACTTCACTGTTTATAGGAAAGATAGAACAACCCACCGGAGGGGAGGCACTGCAATTTTCATTAAAATGGGTATCGCACACCACGAAGTTAACTTTGACTCCATTACTTTTAAAAACTCTGCAATTTGTATTGATCTCCCTAACAAAAAGCAAATCACCGTTGTTTCCATCTACAGACCTCCTCATGGTCTTATTGACACAGCCGAGCTAAACATGATTTTTTGTTCTAACTCTCAAGTCATCTGTTTTGGCGATTTCAACGCCAAACACTCCTCTTGGAACATTGGTCGCTCAAACAGAAATGGTCATCTCATCTATGACTGGGTTAATAATAACAACTTCTCTATTATAGCTCCCCTGCAGCCAACCTATTTCTCTAACTCTTACGCCCTGAATGCAACTCTGGACTTTGCTGTTGTTAAAAATATTAGTGCAGCTGAAGCTGTTGCTATTAATGCTCTTCCCAGCGACCACAATCCTGTATGGTTTGAGTTCCTTCTTTCAAATGTTCTCCCCATCCCACTCAGATCTCTTACAACCACAAACTGGAACAGGTTCCAGGATATCATCTCCAGGAATATTCCGGGCAATCCAACAATCAACAGCATTAAGGATATTGATGAAGCAATAACAAAATTCGAATGTGGTATTAATACAGCAATTAACCTTTCGAGTAAAACAAAATCAATCAATACTGTTCATCGCAAACTCCCTCCTTTCATCACTAATAAAATTACCCGTAGGAACAATATCAGGAAGAGATGGCAGCATACCAGATACCTTCCATATAAAACAGCTTGCAATAAACTATCCGAGGAAATCAAAAATGACATCGAAATTTGGGATAATAACAGATGGAAGGAGCTCCTGCAAGGTCTCAACACTGAAGACATCTCCCTCTATAATATGGCTAGAAAGCTTACTAAGAAATACGTTAGCATCCCACCCATCCTGGGGCCTAGTGGACTGGTCTTCTCTTGTGCAGATAAAGCAGATATATTCAGGAGTGCTCTTGAAGAATCTTTTCAAGAAAACATCGAACCATATGATGATAACTTCATTGAAAAAGTTGAGAACGAAATTGATGGTTACTTTCACACGAACAATAGCCCAAGCTCTGCACCACTTTCATCCCCAGCTGAGATTTTGACAATCATTGCCAAACTCAACATTCGAAAAACTTCTGGCCCAGACAAAATCCCTAATAAAGCCCTCAAGCTTATTACCCCTAATGCACTTACTTTTCTAACTAAAATCTTCAACAAATGTCTCACTTTCAATTACTTCCCATTAAGATGGAAACAAGCTAATATAATCATGCTCAGCAAACCTGGCAAAGACCCTAAGTTCCCACAAAGTTACAGACCCATCAGTTTTCTCAGCTCACTTGGGAAAATTTTTGAAAAGGTACTTCAGGAAAGGATCAACAGCTACTGTGATTCCAGCAATATTATTCCTAAAGAACAGTTTGGCTTCAGAGCGCAACATTCAACTATCCACCAACTTCTTCGTGTCATTAACTCCATCACTGAAGGCATGAACAATAAATTTTACACTGGAGGTATCTTTCTTGACATCCAAAAGGCCTTTGATCGGGTTTGGCATGACGGACTTATCTATAAACTTATTCAACTAAATTTTCCCAAATATTTAATTAACATTCTTAAAAGCTTCCTTGAAAATAGAACTTTCAAAGTCGTCATCCACGGCGAAACATCCAACACGGGTGTCATTAAAGCAGGTACGCCTCAAGGAAGTGTTCTCAGTCCTATTCTCTACTCCATCTTCACATCAGATTTCCCTTCACACCCCAGAACCATCACCTGCCTCTTCGCAGACGACTCTGCAGTCCTCGCTCAAGGCACAACAATCAAATATATTTTACGTACTCTCCAATCTTTCCTTGTCTCTCTGGAAGAGTGGCTAACTAAATGGAGAATTGCTGTTAACACAGACAAAACCAAGGCCATCATTTTCCGTAAAGGTAGCTCCAACTTAGACCCTGCAAATTTGGAACTTTTTGATGAAACTATTGAGTGGTTGACAGAAGTTAAGTACCTCGGGCTCATTATTGATAACAAACTCACTTTCAGGCAGCACATCAGCTACTTAAAAGAAAAATTCTGGGCTAAAATTTATCTTTGTCTTCCACTCATTGGTAGAAATTCCAGTCTCTCCCTTGAAAATAAACTAATTCTCTTTAAACAAGTTCTTAGGCCAATTCTCACCTACGCCGCACCTATCTGGGGACTTGCAGCCCCATCCAACAGGAAAAAAGTTCAAATACTTCAAAATAAACTTCTCAGGATCATAGTTAATGCACCTTGGTTCATTCGAAACTCTGTCATCCACTCCGACCTCCAAATCGAATCTATTGAAGACCATATTCAAAAACTTTCAAGAAAATTTTTCTCAGGAATCGTCGACCATCCCAACAACCTTATAGCAGATCAAACTGATTTCACGTAATTCACCGGTCGCTACAGGTACCCATATACTACGACCAAGTGGTCACTCCCCCTCAAACCACCTTAACTTCATTTTTCCCTCACACATTACTTTTTCATCAGTTCCATTGTATTTTTCATCATTTCAACTCGTGGTGTGCACCCTTCCCCTCTTTTGTTCTTTTTGTTTTTGTGTGTGTCTTGTTTTTTGTTTAATTAAAATGTTCTGAGTCTAAGGCAATCAGTGTTTGTTCAAATAGAGTAAAAGTGCTTATCACTGGGACTCAATCTGGTTATGTAATCTTTGTTGTTGTACTGATCCGGAAACGCTCTGGCGCCACCAAAAATAAAATTCGCTTCATAGCACTGCGAGACGTTAAACAGCATTATCTCGTTGCTAGCGCACCTAAATTTCAGTAATTTTAAATTCAAAAAAGTAATTATCGTTCTAATTTCAAATTTTAATAGATCTAAAATAGTCAAATAAAATTTGCTATCGATTGACCAGTAGTAACTAATTTATCTCGCTATATCAATAGTTCGCGAGAAATTTTAAATTATATTAATCATATATTTCAAATTAATTTCTGTTTTTAAATACAAAGTAGTAAATCACGTCAGTGGTATATCATGCGCGTGATATAGTTTGGACGCCAAAATGCATCTGATTATTTATTGCAATCGTGATGATATAATTTGATAATATTTTTTGGCGAAATTAAAATTTACACAAAGACATCTGAAGCACAAGGAAAATTGTTAAACAACGAAAAATACTTCACACGGAATGTTGTTTACCAAGACGTTTTTTGAATAAACAATTATGTAAATAATATATAAATAAAAAAGATATTTCCTGTCATAAAGCATATGTTTATTTTAATTGTTTTCAATCAATGTTAAACATTTCTCTCGCATATATATGTATTAAGGTGTCCCAAAAAATGAAAATCGTTTTTTCTCTCCGCATACCCTCTTATTTTTTTCCTTTTTGTCAAAACAATTGTAAATAAAGTTTCATGTAATTTGAACCACGGGAACCCGTGCCGACTTGCATCTAAACGTGTCAGTCAATACTTGTGTACTGAAACGAGCGAACGCTGACACGTGTCTGTTGCGGAACACACAGCAGCTGCAAATGGTAAAGACAAAACGAAACAGAAAAAAAGGTTTTGGAAAGATCCGATAGCTGCAATGCGCAACCCGTGAAACGTGTCAGTACCAGTTTACTCAGGACAGCGCACATACACATGTCAATGTGCTTATAATTCCAAGTTGTTTTATTACTAAATGCTTGTATAATTTTTAATCAGTGAAGAGAACACGGTAGTGGAATTGCGTAGTTCTAAAAAAGTGATACCCTCGAATATAAAAGTGATATAAGAGATCCCTCTAATGGAGAAGTTCTCGCAGTTTTCTTTTACAATATTCGAGAAGTGAATTTAACTGTGAATGAAAGTGCATATCTGGCTATTCGCGAATGCATTATCTTTTGGTAAAAGGTACGTGTTAGAGATTTAATCCCTACCGGAAATTGTAAAGAGGGAATCTTTTTCCCACAGAGAAAAAGAATCAGAGGTCTCACTCCGCAATTTGATCAGCGCCCCCACTCGCCATCCAAGGGAACTAGCCACATCGATACCCGCCGCCGTTTCAAACGGAACTCCAAGGTCGCCGCCATGTTAGCTGTGTTGTGTTCGATGTCGATCTTAAGAACAAGTAAGTTTAATACATGTTTCCTAACTTTACAATCAAAGTCGATTTAGGTTAATCAAACATTTGTAACATATAGTTTCACTTTTATAAATAAAATAATGAAGTTTATTTTTTGGTGCAATATCCGTTGTCTAAAACTTCTCATCCTAATGGAATGAGAACTGTTGACGCAATATGCAATATAGGAAAAATGTATGCATTCCTGTATTTTTATAGATTTATATTGCTTCTTAATAATATGACCTGGGAATAAAAACTACCTTAATAACTATCAATCCGTCTTTGACTATTGCTGTGAAAGTATTTATTGTTGACTTTTATAATAATTTCCACGAGCTATAATTCTTTTATCAGTCAAATTGAAATTATATTTGAGCTTCTATGTTAATATAAATACCGCAGCATATTACAAATTATGTACTTAATAATACATTCATAACTATATTGTAGAAATTAAGATAAAGTTTTCTAGCATCTTCAGATTATTTTGCTTTTGAGTTGTTTTGTGTTATGGAATTTTACAACATGAAAATTGTTATTCTTTGTGCTGAAAGTTAAAGTAATTTTGGGTTGTGTATTAAGTATTCTTAGTTATATCTTACACAAATCTTTCTAATTTAAAAACGATCTGTTGTGAAATGCTATTAGATGTAAGAGCTGACTAAGAATATCTGTAGTCTAGTTAATGTTGCACTATTTTATTATTACAATATTATAGGGTAGATACTTCAGTTTTGGCCACATTAAGAGAAAATTTGAATTTTCACAGTGGATGACTGGCTAAAGCTTTTTAAGTCATACTTACACTGTTCTTTAGTAAATTTTCTTGCCTTTCTGTTAATTATAAAATCTTTCTCTGGAAAAATTTATATTTTGAGTTATGAATACTTAAATAATTTATCCCAATTTGTACCAGTTTTGGCCACCTTGCACCTGTTTTGGCCACATTAATATCATACTATATAACAGGAAACAATGAATATTAAGCAAAAATGAAGCATTTTTATGCAGTATGTATTTTATTACATTATTTTCATATTTTACAAACCACTTTTTTTATTGAATTTGTAGAAAAGTAAAAATGTACATTAGTTGATTTTAGCTGTAAGTTTGAGTTAGAGAGGCAGGAAGCAGAAAACAAACATTTAACTTGGTTGGTAATATACACGTTGTATAATACTTGCATAAAAATTTGTTTTTTTTTTAAGGGGGGAGGGGTAAATTTTTATGCAAATACTTAAAGCATGCCTTTAGAAAATTTTTAAAAATGAAGTTTCATCAGTATCAGTATTGTACACCTGTTTGGGATTATCTAAAACACTCGTTTCTTCACCTAAGAGCTCTTCGACTCCTTAAACCAAGTTTGGCTTTTGTCATCTATGATATTTGCCTGTGTTTTATTAAAAATCTCTGCCTTATAACTAATTCTAGGATGCTATTATATAAAAGGATTATATCA
The DNA here is from genome assembly GCA_013235015.1 of Araneus ventricosus. Taxonomy (NCBI): domain Eukaryota; kingdom Metazoa; phylum Arthropoda; class Arachnida; order Araneae; family Araneidae; genus Araneus; species Araneus ventricosus. The sequence continues at coordinate 1,894 of BGPR01001486.1, read as the reverse complement.
CTTTCTGCCTGGTCTTCCATTTTGAAACTGACATTCTATTTTACTGGCCTTTTTTCTGATCTTTTGAATAGATCAAGAAGTTTGTCTTTGACAATTGAAAATCCCACTCTTGCAATTCCCAAAATCTATTCTTCCAACTGATTTTTTACCTCAATTCTTTAATACTGCATGAGAATTACCATGCCCACCATAACCGGAAAATGATGCCCTCCCCTGTAATTATGTGATGCAAGGTGGAATGAGGCATTCTATAAACTTTGCTAATCTTTATTGCAGGCTTTCCATTTCGATTGTCTTTAATTGCATTTCAAACTTTAGTTGGAGAGTAGCAAAATCTTTTGATGGAAATATCACCTGACTTCTTATATTTAAATTGGAATTTTTGCCACATAAAATCTAAACAAAACTAAATTAGTTACTTTTATTTTATCCTGATATTCTTAAAAGTATTTTATAAGTAAAAACATAATAACAACAAACCATGTGGCCAAAAGTAGAACAAGTGCTGTATCCCTTTTGGCCACATGCATGGCCAAAAGTGGTGCAACACTTGTATTATATATTATTACAATGTTACATCAATTTATTTGCTGCTATAAGTATGTATATACTATAAATAAATCAGTACCTTTATATAACATCTTCTATTTGCAAATTTAAATTCCATTTTAAGAAGATATTTCTTATTAATTTTTATTAATAATGTAGTGATTTTCCAGATGAAAATTTCTTACTCTTTTGTATAAATAAAATATAGAAAGCTTTTCTGATAAGCATCTTAGCTAATATTTTATTTAGAATATCAAAATATTTTGATCTATTTTAATTATCACAACTTGACACAAGAAAGTTAATTTTATTGTTAATGACTTAGAATTCTAATTATTAGTCTTGGTTAGAGACCCCGTTAAGTGAATATTTTATTCATAATAATGCATGATAATTGAGTAGCGTTTTTTATATAAAGAAATTTATGTTATAGAAAATGGAATTCTAGTGGAATTTTATTTGTCCTTTCAGGCAGTTCGAGATTTTTGTATCTGCAGATTCTACAGGATGACGAAGTTGGACAGGAGTTTTAAGTCCTGGTAGGAGCCACTCTAGGAAAGAAGGGGCATTCTATTATGTCCCCCTCCAGCTATTGATTGGGGCCGCAGTGGCCTAGTGGCAAGGTCTCGACCTCAGGACCGGAGGGTCGCAGGCCTGAAACCCGATTCCATCGAAGATTTGTGTATGGGGCCGGTTGCATGCTAAATCATACGCAATGTCCAAACTCCCTCCCGTTGGTGTTGCGCCGAAGTTTTGAGAGGGGGTGCCAGCTCAAGTGTCGTCCTCGTTATCTGACTGCGGTTCAAAATTACGAGGTCCATCCCTAAATATCCCTCGTGTTGCTTCAAAATGGGATGTTAATATAACCTAACCTAATCCAGCTATTGATCTTTTTAAAAATTACACTCCCTTATATTGAATATTTTTAAACTCTATATAAGAAATAAATCTGGTTTCTAGGCAGTGTTTGTTAGAAATGTTATGTATTAACAATGTTGTGTATTTTATTATGCTTGTTCAATAAAATTGTGACATTATATTTTGGGTTTTTTTACATTTATTTGTATTATAACATCTTGTTACAAAAAATCAATGAATGTATTTAATTTGTTTTCTGGGTTGAAAAAATAATTTGTTGAAGTTTAATGTATTCTAAAAGAGATGGTATAATATTAACTTAATCTAAAAATTTAATATCCTGCTGAGTTTTTTAAAAAATTGAATTTTCTTTATGAAAATAACATTCTATTAGTTTTTAAATTTTGGAACAATAATGAATGTGTATTTATTAAAAAATTAATTTATTGTTGAATTTTTAAAGTATTCTGAAAGTATAATATTAATT
>BGPR01001485.1:202541-249190 GCA_013235015.1 Araneus ventricosus | reverse complement strand
GGATGATTTAATTTGGTTGAGATTACTAGACTGTTTCTTGATGTAATCTTCATTTTTATCAAGTCTTTAATTTTCAGGTATTTATGGATGACATGATTTCTCGCTTATCACTGTTAGATTTATAACTACTTCTTTTTGTGGAAAATGCCTGTGTTAAAAGATTCAGAGTCCTTTGGATCGAATAAAGCAGGTTTTATTTACAGCATGGTCCATCATACATGAAAAGCAGAATCACAGTGAAGATAAAATGAAAGTCACTCATATATAGAGATTTTCAAGAGGATTGAAAAGATAGAAAGGCAACCAATGGGGATTCGTAATGATACAGTGAAACAGCGAATAAAAAACATTAATACGACAACCAATCAGCTCTATTTAAAAAGGCGTGAGGTTTCTGAAAGTTAGTGATGTAATGTGCGAATACTCTATTCTAACACCCGCCCTTAATCGCACATTAAGAACATAAATTTTAAAATTCAAATTTTAAAATTGCATAATTTTAAATGTTCAAAAAATTTAGTTTTAGGCAGTGCTTTTGTTAGCATGTCAGCAATTTGATTTCCAGTAGAAATGTATTCTATCTTAATTTTATTTCTGCTGACAATATCACGAATGAATTTCAATTTAATATCAATATGCTTCATTCTTCCAAAATTATTTTCATTTGCAATAACTTGATACATGATTGGTTATCTTCATATACTATAAGATTTTTAACACATACAATTTCACTAGCAATGCCTTTAATCCACAAAAGATCTTGTACTCCTTTACTCAAGGCTATTATTTCAGCCTCTGTAGATGATAATGCAAAACACTTTTGTTTATTTATACACCATAATATAGGATTATTACAGAACATAATTAAGTAACCAGAAATAGATTTTCTATCATTTGAATTTGAACCCCAGTCAGCATCAACATATAAAGACAGATCTGAATCATATAAATTACATTTCTTATAGTTAATTTTCATTTTAGCAGTACCTTTCAAATATCACAAGATTTTCTTTAAAGCACACCAGGCAGCATCAGTGGGATGTTCCTGAAGTTGACTTAAGCAATTAACAGCAAATAAAATATCAGGTCTAGATACATACGCTAAATAAAGTAAACAACCAACTAATTCTCTATAAGGACCATTAAAGTGATTACCTTTTTCAAACGTAGCAGCAGTTGCTTTAGTTTCAATGGGAATAGAACTAGGGTTACAATCAAGCATTTTGTACTTTTTCGACAATCTTAAAATATAGGACTCTTGATCTAAGAACAAATTATCCGAAGTAAATTCTATTCGGATACCTAAGAACTCTGATATCTTTTCAGATTTTGACATCTTAAATTCTTTATATAACATATCAACAATAACATTAATTTCTTGAACGTCAGAACCTCGTAATAAAAGATCATCAACATAAAGAGCCATAAAAATTTTCTTTGAATTTACTTGTCTTATAAAAATGCAAGATTCAGAATTAAGTTGTTTGAAACCAAACTTATTCACAAAATTAAGAAATTTTTGATACCACTGGCGTGGGGCTTGCTTTAAGCCATACAAACTCTTTTTAAGTTTGCATTTTCTGCCAGTGTTATCATCATAACCTTTTGGCTGATCCATATAAATAGTTTCATTTAGTTCACCATTAAGAAAAGCAGTTTTAACATCTAAAACAAAAACATTGAAATTTTCATTTAGCATAATAATCAATAATAAATGTAATGCAGGCATACTAATAACAGGAGAAAATGTTTCGAAATAGTCCACTCCTTTTTGCATGAAACCGCGAGCTACAAGCCTCGCTTTGTACTTACCGTCTCTCTTTTTCCGTAGTACCCACCTGCAAGAGATGGCTTTTCTGTCCATTGGCAGTTCTTCTAAATCCCATACATCATTCTCTTTCATGGACTCCATTTCTTCTTCCAAAGCTGCTTTCCAATTTTGTTGTTCACTATGAGGTAAAGTAGAAATGTCATCAAATTTGAGAATCTCTTCTTGAGAGACCATTGCTTGATAAATTTCGGATTCCGGAAACCTAATCGGATGTTTCTTTTCTCTCGACGATTTTCTCACTGTTCCTTATGATGTATCTTCAGACTGTTCAGTAGATGGCACAAAAATATCGGTTTCACTTTCCTCAGACTGATTTTCAGCATCAAGCTCATTTCCATCGATGTTTGGAGACACATAATTAAAATCGTTTGAAGATTTCTTTTCCTCATTAAATTTTGTATTCTTTGATATAATGATGCGCTTAGTTGTGGCATCTAGTAGGCGATATCCCATTGAGCAATAACCAATGAATATCATTTTCTTGCATTTGTCATCTAATTTCTTTCTTTGAGAATTAGGTATGAGAGTATATGCATCACAGCCAAATACTCTAAGATTTTTCAAATCAGCATGAATATTGTACTTTAAATAGTATGGAGTGTGACCGTCAATGGATGTGTTGGGCATTCTATTGTTTATGTAGGCTGCAGTAAGAACTGCAAAACCCCAAAAATTCTTAGGCAGATTAGATTCAAATATCATTGCCCGCCCTTTTTCCAAGAGACTTCTGTTTGCCCGTTCAGCTACACCATTAAGGCATGGAGTATACGGGGGTGATGGATCAATTTTTATACCAGCTTCATTTGCAAACTTTAGAAATTCACCATCAACATATTCCTTTCCGTTGTCACATCTAATTTTCTTTACTGAAGGATTTAACTGACAAAAGTTTTTAGGTTCAGAAGCTGCATCATTTTTCTTTTAAGTAATCGCACGTCAGTGAAACGGGAATAATCATCTATAAGAGTCATAAAATATTGCTCACCTGCAAAAGTCTTGGGCACAGTCGGTCCGCAAATATCCGTGTGAATCTTCACCATGGGCACAGTTTCTCGTCTCCTAGGGCCTTTTCCAACAGGTGTTGCACACTGTTTAGCACGTGTGCAAACTTCACAGAAAGATGAAATAGTAGGTAATCCTAACTGCTTCAGGGATTGGTTGCACGAGTGACCACATCTTCTATGTCACAGATCATCAATATCCGACTTGAGAGCAATTTCACAATGAGGTATAAAATCACTGATATATTGTCCAAAATCCAGCAGCTTCTACCTTTTGCACTGATAACAACTGTCCATTTAAATTTGGAACATAAAGCACATCTTTTAAATTCAAATTAACATTATTCGAAATTTCTCCTCGAATAATTCCGATTCCTTCTACTTGAAGAACTGCAGATTTGGATGCGCACTTAATGATTGCTGATGCTGGTTCCAGAGAGCTGAACCATTCTTTTCTCGAACACATATGAGAAGATGCACCAGAGGCAATGATGAATTTATCGTCATTTAAAGTTCCCGCTGCGAAAGTTATTTCATAGGCGGAATGCCTTGCACCAGAATCTGCTGCTGTCTTGGACACGGGGCAATCACGCTTGTAATGTCCGGCCTTGCCGCAGGAAAAGCATTTGGAAGCTTTTAATCTACAAAATTTAGAAGTGTGACCTTTCTTAGAGCAAAAGTTACATATGAGTTTCTTGTATTTAGCCGCAAAAGTTACATTATCTGTAGGATATTTAATAGAGGATTTATCAACAAATTTAGAGTCATTCATTAGAGCTTCGGAATCTATTAATCTTTGAGTTACGAATTCCAAGGTTAAATTTACATTTGGTTGATTCTCCAAAGCAACTTTGACTGAATCATATTTTTTAGGTAAGGACATCAAAATGTAAACGATAGAGTCAATGTCACTTACTTCAGCACCGGATACACGCAAGTCCGATACGAGCTTTAAAATTTCGTCGATATGCTGTCGCATTGAAGCTTCTTTGCTCTTTCTTATTGTTGCTAGTCTTTTACGCGTTAAAATCTGGTTCACAGCACCTTAAGCTTCGTACGTAGATATAAGGGCCTTCCAAATCTTAAAAGCGGTGTCCTCCTTTTTTAAAGAAGATAAAATTTTATCATCCAACAAAGTCAGCAGAATGGCATACGCTTTCTTTGATTTTGATACTTCTGTATCATTAGTAGCATCAGCTTCTTTTTCTAAAAAGCTATCCAGTTCTTTCGCAGCAAATATTGCTTTCACTCTTCTGTTCCAAACAGAAAAATTATCTCCGTCAAATGGAGTGACTGTATATTCCTTGTTTAAAGCCATTGCTCGTACTTCCTGGTTGAGAGCAATAAATCCTAGTACGATAGACCTGCTTTGCCCGTTTAAACACAGGCGAGGGAAGAGAGAGAACCACGCTCTGCTGTTAGATTTATAACCACTTCATTTTGTGGAAAATGCCTGTGTTAAAAGATTCAGAGTCCTTTGGATCGAATAAAGCAGGTTTCATTTACAGCATGGTCCATCATACATGAAAAGCAGAATCACAGTGAAGATAAAATGAAAGTCTCTCATATATATATAGATTTTCAAGAGGATTGAAAAGATAGAAAGGCAGCCAATGGGGATTCGTAATGATACAGTGAAACAGCGAATAAAAAACATTAATACGACAACCAATCAGCTCTATTTGAAAAGGCGCGAGGTTTCTGAAAGTTAGTGATGTAATGTGCGAATACTCTATTCTAACAATCACAGCACTTTCTTCATGATGCGAATAATTTTATTCAATAACTTGGAATTTTCTGTCTGTGTGTTTTTGCAACAAGCCCCTCCCCCCCCGCCAGATTTGGGATGACATTTCAAATTATGATTAATGAGAATGGAGTGTCTGTCAATTAGAAAAATAATTAAATTGACTTTCTTCCAAAATTTTATAGCACTATAAAGTTTTATAACCGTTATGCGATACATTTCGACTAGCGATTTAAAACGTAGCTGTGTCACTAATTATGAAAAAATACTAATAACTAAATTGTTTTTTGTCTCTAATAATTGTTATTTTCAATTTAAATAAATTGATTCTTTTCATAGTGGGATTTTTTTTTTATTTCGAAAAATCATTGGTCTTAAAAATAAGTGTTTTTAAATGGAAAATTGTACGTGTTGATCATCTGGAAATGCGATTTTTGGAACTAGAAATGACTTACGGCCTTATTCACCATCTATGGTTAAACCATGATCAGCGGTTAAATGACGGTTCTGCTATAATAATGCGAAAGCTGGCCGAAATGCGTCGCCAAATGTATACCCTAGCGGGTTGCTATTTTGGCATTGTATCTCAATTTCTCTGCTGTTGGCGATTTTTAAAATTACCCTCAGCCTTCGATCCAAACTAGTTTCTCGCCAACTCGCCCGTTAGGGTGTATATCCAGCCGATCATTTCTGTCAGCATTCACTTGTTCGTGTAAATTCCCTTTTAACTGCTGATCATGGTTTAACCATGAATGGTGAATAAGGCCGTTAGACCGTTTTCAGAATACGAAATCTGTACTCGATGTAACAACACAATAAGCAAGTCAATTATAATGGATTAATTTTTGCTACTATGTGCGAATTGCTTAAGATTATTGTAATGTAAAAGAATGCGACATGAAAAGGAATTAAACTCGACTTTTCTAAATTCCTTGACCTAGACCTTTCTCATCATTTTCATCAATAATTTTTATTTTTATAGCAATGAATCTCAGTAAAGTATCAGCTTCGGGACTGGAGGGTTTCATATTTGGAACCCGATTCCCCCAGGGATCTGTCATATATGTGCGCCTGATTCACATTAAGGGGTCTATTCTGGTACCCCCGGTTGGGTTGGGAGTTGGATTGGGTTCCATTGTTAACGTGCGGTTACCCAACCGGTGGTACCAGAATAGACCCCTAAATCTGACGTCGATGGTTGAACTTCTCTCGCTTGTATGGCTTCACACAACCCACCTTTCCCTACTGGGTTTAAGGTATAAAAAGGCCAGAGGACGCTTGTATGGCTTGGATATTGATGGAGAGGATGGTGCCGACGCACATATTGTCTTTGTCGTCTAATCAAGATTCAAAATTATGAGGTTCTTTCCGAACTAACTCTCTTTTTGTTTCAAAATGAAAAGTTAACATAACTAAACTAAACCGGTGGATCCCCATCAAAACTTCAGATTACTTTTCCTGAACACAACCAAGGATCACAGTTGAATTTCCTGTGCATATAAGAAATATGAAAAATCGTGATAAATGATGGCGTTTAAATATAGACATTCATACTTATAAACGTAATGTATTGTTCTTAAATAATTAGAATAGAGTAAAAGAATGGCATCTTTTTAGCATCAGCCTTTTCTCTACTGTACATATGCAGATAAAAAGTTTATAAAGAGTTTTTTTTATGTCTGAGTAAAGTCTGGTATCTATCCTTTAACCCTGTTAGCTCAAATATACTTCAAAATCGTTGCGATATCCACGGGATTCAGAATATCGAACAACATCGTGGATATGCCTGAGAATATTCTGTGCTAACAGGGACTGGGGCCACTTTATCATATATTTAGGCAGCGAAAGGAGAAAAAAATGCAGATTATATAGAAGGTTTTCTTTATTCTCCAAATAAATGAACATGACTTCAATCGCATGTAAAGAAAAATTTGATAATAGTTTTAGGTAGCATATTAAAAAAGATGCACAATCATGTGCTGCAACGTTGAAAGGAAAAAACACATACCAAAACTCAGTTTTCATCAAATGAAAAGTTTTTTAAAAATTCTTACAGCCCAGGCAGAAAGTTCGATCCATCCTCTATCCTGAAATAAACACTGATATCACGCCTCGAACATCCTTCTCACAGAAAGGATTCTGAAGAATTATAAATAGGTTATTAAGGTCACGTTTTGAAGCCTACATGTCCTTCCACTAGTTTGAAAGGACTTTCTAAATTGTGGAAAGGAGAGAAGACAACAACTTGAGACAGAAAGCCATTGTCCCACCACCCCAGTGGCGGCCAGTCGGGGGGAGGGGGGGGACGAGAGGGGCAGTTGCCCCTACTTTTTTTAGGGAAAATTAAATTTTTAGCTGCCTAAAACTAGGAATTATAGAAAAGCAACAGTGTTCTGGAATAATAGCTAAGTTTTTAACTAATTTTTAAATGTTATTGTCTACTCCCTTTATACTCACGGGTCTTTTAGATGTCTATAAATTGTTTTGCCAACTCACTTCTTTCAGCCAATCTCCGTCACTGCTCCATCCCAGCATAACCACCTTTCTAAAGTAGCACAATTGTATGATATCTCTGCGATGTTCGATTTTCTAAATGCCGCACAATATTTTGAATATAAGAAGTAATAATAAGTGCTAATAGCAACCCTATTAGCACAAAATGCTCTACAACGTTCATACGATATCTTTACCCAGATAGCATGTGCACTTGCAATAAGTTTGATTTTTCTTGATATTAGCTTGTCATGACAGACTTGATGTGGCAACTTTGCAGCAAACTTCCTGCAAAGTAACAAAGCATAATCGACCAACCCACTTTCAAAACAAGTTTGCTGTGAAGTTGTTATGACAAGCTTCACACCACGATTGCAAAACAAGTTTGCTGCAAAGATGATACAGAAAACTTACAGATAATCTTTGTCTCTGTTTAAAAGCATCCGATTTTTAATAGTATCTCCTAGACCGTCCTTCTTTTTATTAATTCAATAAATCAATGATAATTTGTAAAAAAATTAACTTTTTTATAAAAAAAATTTGAAAAATTCTCCATCTTTTTTTACTAAATATAGAACTCGCACTTTACAGAAAATTATATCGCCTTTTTCTTAATGCTGAAATTTTAACGTTCATAAACAAAATTAATCCCTAAAAAACAGTCAATGTTTGTTGAAAAATAATAACTTACATTTTGTCCCATTTTAAAAGTAATTACTTTTCAACCCTAATTTCATAATTTATTCTACTAGCAAAATGTAGTTATTAGCGAAAATCGCTCTCTTTTGATTTCAAATCCTATTCTCAACTCAAAATTTAAAAAATTAATGAAATCAAGAAAACAGTTTAAAATAAATCTCAGATGCACGATCTATTAGCGCAATCTATCTTCTCGTCTCAGAGTCTAGCTGGCCGAATGGTAAACGGGTCTATTCTTGTACCCCCGGATGGGTTGGGAGACGTCACTTTTTCCGCACGTTAACAACGGGAAAAGTGACGTCTTCCAACCCAACCGGGGGATGCCAGAATAGACCCCTAAGATGACAGGTTTAGAAAGCAGGATGTTGGGGGTTCGAATCCGAGGTTGTTCTACTCTGTGTTTGCAATGAGTTTGACGCGGCAGTGACAAGCTTGACGCGTGGTGACTAACTCGTTTGCGTTAACTTATTTCAAGCTTGCACTCTTGCCGTGTCGATCTTATTGCAAGCTTGCAGATTTGCAGAGCAAGATTGCTGTAACTTTGCTGCAAACTAAAATTGCTATCTGGGTATGATGCTGTGCAACATTCAGAATATTCTAGCAACATCGTGAAGACATCGTAAAATATCTTATAATAATGGGGAATATTATAGAGCATCTTTTGTTATTAGGGTTTGACCTGTGGCGCACCGTGCTACGCCATCTTACTGTGATGTATATTAGCCAATATCCGCCTCCGGACATAGGGAATTCCTTTTGTCTAGTGGTTAGGATTTTCGGCTCGGAACCGAAAGGTCCTCAGTTCTATCCTCCCGCCGCCAAAGTGGTGACTCGCGGACAAAGAACACGCAACCACCTTCAGTCCCACTAATAGATGGCAGCACCAAATAGCAGGTCAATTCCATCTTCTGCTACATTCACCAGATGGCAGCACGACAACTCCTACAGCAACGCAGCTCTCCCAATTCAAAGCCTGTGACACATTTCATAGCTCAAAGCCTGTGACGCATTTCACAGCACGCAAAGTCTATGACCATTTCATAGCACAAAGTCTGCACGTGCCTGCGCACCACCAATCTGCGCATATGCACGCAGCACATCGCTTCCTTGATATTCAGATAATATCAAACAAGCTGGGGGTTGCTCCTGTGGCGCACCGTGCTACGCCATCTTACTGTGATGTATATTAGCCAATATCAGCCTACGGACATGGGGAATTCCTTTTGTCTAGTGGTTAGGATTTTCGGCTCGGAACCGAAAGGTCCTCAGTTCTATCCTCCCGCCGCCAAAGACCTTCAATGGCAGATTTAAAATGCATAGGTGGACTATGGGGTCTCGAATTCCCTATCCTAATATATCTAGAACCCGGCCCTGCGAATATATATACCTTTAAAAATGTTCCGCAAGATGTTCTGTCTTTTCGAATAAAAATCATCATAAAAATAAATGGAATTAGTTATCAACTCTAAACGAGTGTAAACTGATAGTCAGTTGAAAAGATGTGAATCATAATTTAGACCAAAAACTTCTTAATAATTGCATAAAATTTCTACTTAGAAGGATTCTGTGTTTCTAGGCGTATTCTTGATTCAAATCTTAAGTTATCTGAAAAGAAAATCTCTACTCCGTCTTTAAACAACCAACTCGTCCTCCAGTTCAGTTATGGGAGAGTTTTCCGTTTTGTTTATTGAGGGTACACAAAACTTCCGTACTGGTGATCCATTTCCGGTTTCCCTTTGACAAAGCATTACACTTATCGAATTTATGTAATCTGATTACATTCTTCCAACTAGTTGATGAAATTTATTTTAAATTCTAGAAAAATATAGGTTTGTTCTGGAATATTTTGGACATTTTTCCCCCTCAAATTAAAGCCATTACACTTAACAGCTGTGATGTTGAAACAAAAATGCTCTAGTGCAACAAAAGTTCTCTTGCTTGGGGCTATATAAGACAATTTACTAAGAAATGGAAATTTAATTTATAATTTTAGGTGGCAACTTCAATACTATTCGGCTAAATCATATCAAAACAAAAAGATTTGCGATTAATATTTCAGCTTTGAAGTGTTATTTTTATAATTGTAAGCGGCATGACTTCTAAAACTGTAAGTAAATTGAAAATTCTCTACCAATTAACTATGTTTTTCATTTCTTTTTGCGATATGAGATCATTGCAAATTATTTCACGAATTCTTTTCATGTAGTAGGTATTACATGGGAAAAAAATATATATATATTTTGGCTTTTAAGTTAAAAATGCGATTTAAATTTTTATCTCGCAGGCGCTCTCGCGCTCTTATTTTTATTTCAAGTATTATTATTTATTGCGATTTTACCTTCCTTCTTTTTTCTTTGAGAAAACACTTGGTTGTAGGCCGTATAACACATGGATATCAATTTCATTTATAACTTAATTGTTTAGATATTTAGGCACCATACTTTCCGTATTTTGATCTGAAGGAGAAAAAAATAATTGTTGTAAATTTTGTATCTGTAAAATAAGCTATTGTATATTGCTAAATTTATTATTGAAGGGATAACAGGGTGTGTCATTTGAATATTAGTTTTGTTATTTTTTGTTACTTTATTTTAAAATTTAGTTTGAAATAAAATTTTAATCTACTATTTACTCCTTTTATTTTAAAGTTTTTAAATCAGGAAAAAAAAAAAAGGGACTGAAAATTATGGCTTCTATCTAGATGAAGTTTATAACTTTACATCTGGAAAAACTTTCTTCTTATTATTGGTGGAGTTTCAAACTATGATAGTCCATTTATTGTTTGTATTTGTTTTTCCGATTCTTACTGTATATTTCACACATTTTTTGTATTCAATTTTTTCTAACTTTTGCCTTTTAATGAATAATTTGGAATTGTTTAGATTGAACATTATTGTAATACATTACAGTAATATTGCACCCTGGCAAATAACGGGCTCAATTTTCCCAAAGACGTGCTTTATTTTACTCCTCTTTATTTGGAAGTTCATATGATGTATTTTAATCTAAATGATTGTGATTAATGCTTATGATGAAATGTATAAACATTTAAAAATATTTCTTGGATATTCTATAAGATCAAATAAAGCATACTGTCAATTGCTGAAATTTTTTATTGTCTGAAGTATACTATAAATTACTGAAAATTTTCAAAAGGAAATTCCTAAAAGTCCAAATCTTATTAAATTATTATGAAATCAAAAATTCCTCTTTCGATGTCTTGAAATACAAAATTATTTATATTTTACCATTCTATAGATATATTTATTGAATGCAGATTCTAAAATTGATATCTTCTACTCCACTCTATTGCTATGTTTGTGCTATTCTATTAATGGGGTTTCAGCCAAAACCTGCCATAAGCAATAATACACTAACGGTATAGTGCCAACAATTAAATTTATAGAAGTTTGGAGGTTTTCTAAGGGAATATTAGTGGTGGTGAATTGGAGGGCGAGGGGGTCTACTTTTTTGTGGAAAAATTAAATTTTTGTTTTATTTTGGCTAAACTAGGAATATATGGCTGTGCCAAATGCTCGAACCATTCAAGTTATCCGAAGCCAAAACTACGGAAAGAAATATTAGGAAAATAGGAGGTTTTTTAAAAATTCTACATCCAAGTGGCCAAGAATTTAGTCTGAGCCCGCTCTGCTCCAGTTAATCTCTAGATTCAATTTTTTCTAGAAGCAACTGCCCGCAAGGAGGGCATGAGGAAAAAAAAAGCAATTATAAATAGATACTGCGTAACACAGATTTGACTTTATGGGGTGGGTTCAAAGCAAAGATTGAGATCCAAAAGAAAAGGTTCTCCCTTCACCCAAAAAGAGATCAAAAAGCAGAATGGGACAGATCGGATGAAAAGGCCCATAATCCCCCTCCCACCCCATTTTTCCATTCCACTCACTATCTGGACTTCACTGGGTATCGAAATCCTAGTTTCCCGACAGGCAAGTTAGTTAGCTTTTACTATATATATATATATATATATATATATATATATATAAACCTGCATTTCCATGAAAACTAATTCTTATATCTACTGTTTTTAAAAAATTTTACGTTCCACTCTCCTATAATTTGAGTACTTTTAAAAGTCGTCTATAATTGTCCCCCCCCCCAAGACTCTTGCCACCCAATGACCGCTACTGATAGTTTCTGTCTTTCTTTTGATTTTTTTCTTTCATATTGTTTCATAATTTGCATATCTTTGGTATTTTTACTTTCGAGAAGGGCTATTAGAGTTTTACACTTTCCTTAACTCAATTCTTTCTTTCATATTATTTAATACTGTTAAATTATAATGACAAAATAGCTTATAAGCTCACACATACCGGTAAGTTTTTAAAAAACTTTGTCAATAAAGAAATGTTTATCAAATAGTAATAATAAAATATTTTAATTAAATTTTTATTCAAATTTATATTTTTACACAGAATAATACTTCATTGAGGAATCGAATCAAGTTTTATATTCATTTTATAATATTTTTCAGTTCATTGAATTATTTTGCAGGTTGGATCTTCAGGAGTAAAATCAGCTACTAATATAGGTTCAAGCATTTGCCCTAAACAAAGATTAAGCTTTTTGCAAATGTATTCAAAAGATCACGGGATGTTATTTGGTGACTGTAAATAGATCCAAATACTTCCTGTAACTTTAGCAACTAGGCAAGACAACAATATGCCCCCTTTTTTAAAAAAAATTCTATATAATGTGTGTATTGTAGATGTCAAATAAAATATTAAATAAATCTTTATTTACAGTCTGACTGTAAATATAAACTTATTTAATATTTTGTAGGATTTCTTATACTTTTCCCTCTCCAGATTGACCTCAAAATGTTTTGCTGCCCTATTTATGAACAAGTTTTTTCCTGTAACTTTAGTGCACGTCTGAGTTATTATAATGGAGTGTTAATTATTATAGTTGGAATCATTAGTAGTGAAAATCTATTTTATGTCGCTGCTCGGTTTGATTTTCAAAATTGCGAAGTTTGTGCTCTTCTCTTCTGATATCATGAGGTAAATTATTAATTTCTAGGTCGGGAAAGAAAATTGTACATTTGATGCCCACATCATATGAAATGGGCACTGGTAATTTTTTTATTTCAAATAACATCCTATGGCTTTGCTAGCTGCAGAAGTTGATTACCCCATAGCCAGAGGCGGCCCGAAGTAACCTTACCAACCAGGCAAGGCAACAATATGGCCCCCTCCTTTTTTTAAAAAATTCTGTAATGTTTGTATTGTTGATGTTAAACAAACTTTTACTTAGAAATATACATGTTTTACTTGCAAATATGGCTTAATAATAATTATGATAAGAATTATTCAACTTCAGTTATATTCAAGGTTATATAGTGATCTTATTGAACCTAAAATAATATATTCAGCAAATTTTAAATGTATACAACTTAGTTTCTCTAGTGTATTAAAAAGTATGTTAAAACATTTTTTCCCTTCATACTCTCGTTTTGGCGCCACAGGCCCCATGAGCACAAGGGGCCTGGTGCTCAGGCCCCTTGTGCTCATAGTTTGGCTAACATTCTCCCAGGAACAGAATTATATCCAGTGTTCTGCAACATGACTTCAAACAGTTGGAAATGTTGTGCAGGCAGTTTGTTCAAATTTGGCAGACCACAGTAAAATGCAAAATAGATATAAAAATGCTAATTAACCAATAGAATCTTTATTACTCACTAATGACAAAACATTGTAAGTATTAAAATTAATTATTTAATACCAAGGCATACATTCAGAATTTGCAATTCTGTCAATGACCTTTGAAATCAGCTTTCAACGTGCCTGTTTTGGATCTTCATCTACAGTGACATCAGCCCGATGAAGGCTTGACTTTCTCTTAAGTCACTCGATGAAGGAGAGTTATTTTTGCCATTGCTCCAATCTCTGAAGGCTGCATTGCGCGAAACGTGAAGAGAGATGGCATAGCATAAAGAGCGCCTCACTTTGATTGTTCTGCAGAACAATGAAAGTGAGTTTTTTTGGTATGTGCACGTTTTTTTTTGAAGAATGAAATGTTTTGCAAAGACCGAGTGTGTTCTGCGACATACGTTGCACTTTTTAGCACTTTCTGCTTCCGGGAGCATTCTAAAAGTAAAGAACCTTTGCTTTTGTACCATACAAATGAAGCAGAATAAACTGTGTAAGTGATCGTTGCAGCATCTGAAATGAGCACTGGTCAAACTTTTCTAACTAAAAAAGATAACCTAGAGCTTTGCTAACCATATGAGCAGGTAGTTACACTATTTTTAACAACAGGAAAACCAGCAGTTATATCAAGAATCGGGTCAAATGATTGATCTAGCAACACATTTCATTTTGTTTGAGTTGCTGTATCAGAATAATTGCGTGTTTATTGCTCGGAAATAAATTTTGTCATGCAGTAACCTAAACCATACTCCACCCACATTAGTAATGTTAAGCAAAGAGTAATGCAATTAAGTACATTTAAAAAATATTTAATAATCTGACAGACACATTTGCTGTCAGGGTTTTTGCAACCCTCGAATTTATGTTCATAATCTTACTTGGGGTCAGGACTCATAATTTAGTATTTATTCTGTATGATGCATTAAAGAAAGTTGTGGTGAATGAAAATTTGGATGGTGGAAAATGGTTTTATGAATCAAAATGCTTCATTGCCATAATTTACTGATAGAAAAAAAAACCCAGTGAAATAATATTCGCATTTGTTTTGTTTGCCTCCGTTGAAAACTACTTGTTATTTATTTATGAATTCTACTATATTCTGAATTATTTCTGATATAAAGGCAATGTATATACAGACTGATATGCATTTACAATATAGTTTTGAACAAAAGAATTTTACTTCGTTTTTTTAAAATTATTTTTTATTTTAGGAAAATGATATGCATGTATCCTTTGAAGATCAACAGAAAATTAATAAATTTGCTCGTCACAATGCGAGATTAGATGATATAATTGAAGAGCTTAAATCTAAGGAGGTAAGTTCTAAAAGATAATTATTTTTCATAGATTTTAAAATTATTACTTTTTAAAAATAGCATATATTTATAATATGCAAAGTATCTATTGGTTAATTTTTGTTGAAGTCTTTCTGACTGTTTCAAAAAAAGGCCGCGGTGGCCTAGTGGTAAGGTTTCGGCTTCAGGGCCAGAGGGTTCCAAGTTTAAAACCCATTCCACTGAAGATTCACCATGTATTAAGCATGTTGTACGTGAAATCATATATAGCGGGCCAAATGTTTTCCCACTGATGTGATGCACAAGTTTGAAGAGGGGATGCCAGCTCAGGTGTGATCCTCGTCATTTGAATACGGTTCAAAGTTATGAGGTCTGTTCCAAAATAGCCCTCATGTCTCTTTAAAACGGGACATTAATATAATTAAACTAAACTGATTCAAATAATTGAAATATATGTTAGGAGAAAAAATATATAGTATCTTTTGAAACTTGATTTATTTTGGCTAGTAAATGTGTATCATATTAGGGGAGGGGGAATGAATATCATGTGAGATGGGAAGATGATCTCTTAGTAATAGACACGAGCATTATTTCTTGTAATAGTGTAAATTCTGAATGTTCATAGATAATAGATTATATAAGAACACTATTACTTTTATTTATTTGTCTGCAATACGAACAATACAAAGCTAAATCTTTAGCACATAAATCAAACCATTCATGCTTTAAAAAATTAATCATAATATTTAATTATCGATAAGGATAACATCAATCATGCATTTACTGTAAATGAACTTTCTTTCTTAAACCTGTAAACCTTTTTTAAATTGGTATTGAGTTGTAATGCTTTGTTAGATCTAAATGCTTTTGTAATGAATGTGAATTGTTATTTATATGTAACAGTATAATGTAATTTAGCATTATAATAATGCAATAAAATTAATTTAAATCAATATATAACAAAGCTTGTGAACTGAATTGGATAATCTAGATACAATTTCTACAAGAGGGTTAATTTCATTTGCCAGATCTATAACTTTGTTTCTTAAGATTATAAAATTGTTAACTCATATAGATGTTAAGCATTATGAATAAAAAAAAGATGATTTTGTTTTTTAATGCCACAAATCTTCAAAATTTAGAATATTTAATTTCACTTTTCTTTGTCTCAAGTATTTTATTTGTGTAATAATCTTCATTATGGAAATTTTGAAATATATTAAGTGAAAGTAGTTGTTTTAAACATCTCCAGTTCCCTCAATTTTAAACAGTTTAGCTTGTTGTAAAAAAAGTATTTTAATCTATGTGTGAAGTGGTTCTTCATCCTGTGAAAATGTATTTGTTGCTTTTATTACTGTTGTATTACTTTTTGGTGACTTTCAAAGCTTTCTTCTCTAGCAAGTAAAGTGCAATCAAAGATGTTTTTCATTTCACTCTTTGTTGTTTGTAGTTTTCTTTGATATATGTTAAATATTCATGTGTCAATTTTGAGGTTGCCACTGCTGCTGTAACACACTCTCTCTCTGTTTATGAATTTATGTGTGTGTAATCAGCATTGTCGTCTGTGTGCGAATAAACGTGATGTCCTGTAATAATTTGTGCCATTTATTTTATGAAAGTCGGATATTAAGAAAAGCTTTTAATATGGTAGAAATAATGCAGTATATGTTAAAAGGCCTTAAATATTTAATTGCAAATTGAGATATATTTTGTATATAAATATACACAGTTGACTAGCTTTAAACATCTTAAACTATTATGTTTCAATAATAATAAAAAAAATAATAATTGTATTTTTTGTGATGCATGACAATAACTTTCCTCAAATAATTGGAAAATGCAGTTTATATGAAACTATAGGAACATATAACATGGATATAAATTCTTTTATGTAAATATTAAACCTTTTTTATTTTCATTCATAGCATTGACTTCTATGAAATACATAAAATAATGTTATTATTATATGTTTAAAAAAATACCTTTTACCTCTTTCCTCATTATTTAGTTTTATTCCCATTTCTAGAGAAATCTTCCGGTTTTTAGTGTGAATGATTATTGATACTACGGATAAAACCAACTGGAAATAAACCCTGGAGCTTGTTATGATAATGGGAAAGTTGTCTATTCTTGAATTTAATTTCACATACTATTAAATTATGTGTGTTGAACTAATTTGATAATCATTAATTGAGAAAACTGTGAACTGAAATTGGTTATTATGAACTTGGGAATACTTTATTCAAGTTTCTAATCCATATTTGAATAGGATGTTTTTTTTTTTAAAAAAAGAAAATCTCATGCCATGCTGAAATTAAACTCATCATGCACAGTAACAATATTTCTTTTCAAAATTATAGTCCTGTTTCTGTGTTCTCTTTTCTGTATTACTATACTATTATATTTTAAAGACATATCACATACTACTTCTTTTTAAGAAAACACAATCAACAGGTCCTTGTTAGTTAGTTTTCTCACTAGTTTTTCTTTCTTTTTTTAAAAAAAAATTTGAATTCTGTGTGTCAAATTTTGTGATGTACATTGTATTTCATATTAAAAATTAAGATAAAAAAGAAGTAAAAGGAGGTTTGTGATTATATCATGATTTATATCACTTTATATAGGGTGACCCGGGGTAATTATGGGTAAAAAAACAATAAGGTCCCGATATCAAGAAAGATATAAAAGATAAAATTTAGAAATTTGTGATGGAGTTGACTTAGTAATGTAGCTTTTGCATTAAACACATTCATTTTTCCCAAAATATTTTTTAATTTTTTTAAATTGAATTTTTTAAGTGACCTATAATCACCCCAGAAATGGGGTAATTATGGGTCACAACTGAGGTAATTATGGGTCACTATCTTTACGAAGTAGTATTAATATTTTTTTAAATAAAATATTTTGATGATACTGGAAATTACCTCTAAAGTAGGAATTTCATTAATTAGAGCTATAAAAATTTATAAAATACATAAAAAAAAATAAATGAGAATGCTATTTATTTTTCTGGAATGTTTACAATTGGACTTGGTTGGTTTATAACCATAACTCTTGACAGAATCGTTTATAACATTTGTATTCCATATTTATAGCAGCATTATCAACATCAAAAGGATTTGAACCAAGTAAAATTACTGGCCCATAGAATATGTATTTTATGTTGATGATCTCTAACTTGTCACGTTAAGCCAGTGAAAGTTACCAGCTCCTTTTTCGAGAAATTTCATCTTGACATTTTGCTCATCTATTACTTTTGTAACTTTTCCGATGTAAAATGGGTCATTATCATAGTACACAGCAAAGTAAACTTGCTCTTTTATAGTGTCATGGATATTTGCAAGCAATATTTTAGCTTGCTCCAGAGTTGTATTTTTCTTTAATTGTTCAATATCTCCACTTCCACTTGGCACTTTGAGTTCTTCATTAGATGTATTTGAGAGGAGGGATCATTTATCTGATGGTTCATTGTTTCGTCTAGATTCTTATTCTTGACGACACACTTCTTTTTACCTTTAGCAGCAATCCATTGTGCTTTCAGAACTGCCTCTTTTTCAATTTTTGTGCACGCACAGCTAATCCACAGCTGAAAATCCTAAATTAACAATTGCTTTGTGTTATGTATATAATCCCCATGAAACTGTAACTTTAAATTGTATATTTTTAACTGTAACCAGCTCATGCTGTTTTAACTGTGAGCATCCACTTAATCTTAGCAGTTCACACTCTAGCAGAATAAATGTTGTTACTAGCTTACTTTAATCCTTTTGCATCTATTATTTAACTTGCTTCATCAATACAAGTATAACTTTATATTATAATCTAAATATGTTATACTTTGCATGTCTAAAATAAAAAAAAAAATGCCATAAAAATAGTAAACACAAGCTGACTCGTAATTACCCCAGTGACTCATAATTACCCCATGTATCTTGGGTATAATTGGGTATACATCTAGACTCCATTTGAAAATAAATAGGAATAAAAAGTGCATGTATTTTAAAACCTTACAGTATCTATATTTTAAAAAAGCATAAACAAAAAAATTCCAAACACTTATGTAATTGTGGCATGGATCTTGGTAAAAAGTGCAATTTTCGCAGGCAGTCTTTTTGAAAGATTATTTTATAGCATGTTACAAAAACATCTCAACTCATGCTATGCAGCTAAGTTAAAATAAAAATATATTATACATAATAAAGTAGACTAATGAGAGAGCCTATCCAAAATTTTAGAATTTGTCTAGTAGATACCATATTGATAAAAAAACTAGGTGACCCATAATTACCCCAGAAAGAGCGTGACCCATAATTACCCCGGGTCACCCTATTATTGTAAAATACTGTAAATTACTAGATAAGAAAGAAAAGTTAATTGGAAATGAACTTATAACTACTATTCATCTTTAAATAAATATATTAAAAGAGCTGTCTGATTTTTATAAATCTCTAAGTTTCGTATTATTGCAAAAATAAAGAAATCACCCTTAAAATTGGGGAATTACAAGAATATACAAATCATATTATTTAAAAGCATTCTCACAACAAAAATGGAGAAAGAACGAAAGGCATAAAGTAAGAAAATTTTAAAATTTAAAATGCAAAATCATGAAATAGAAATATCTGCATATAGCCCTTCATAAAATTTGTCACCGTGGCATTGGTATTGGGTCAAACCATGTCCATGTGTTGGGAATTATATTCACACTTTTTATAATTTTGAAACCAGAACTCTTACGCAAAAATAGAAGGAAAATAAGACCTGTCCTCTACAGTAAATTACATACCTTAACCCAGAGCATTGTTTTGCATGATATTTGATTGTGAAAGGAAAATGTTACTCTTTTTTTTTGTTTTAAAATCATGCTTAAAAGTTAACTTTAATTTTTACTGGGATGTTTTGTCTGTTTCATTTTATTTATCTTAAGCTTTTGAATTTTAGAATGAATTGCAAGCTCTGGAAGATGCAGAATCAGACCTTATGCTTTCAATGGACAAAGATAAAATTCCATATCCTTTTAATGTTTTCTTTTATGTATACATCAGTTACTTTGATTTTTTAAATCTTTCTAAAGCGAGATAAAAATCAATGAAATGCATAGCAGTTTAAAAGGTTAGTTATTAATTTAGTAAGTTCTTTTTCTATTAATTTATATTTAGTAGCATTATATTTTTTCTGACTTAATTTGTACCTTTCCGGAAGTTTAGAATGTTCTTTGTTATAAGCATGTTAAATTCTTAGGATAAAATAAAATTTCAAGGCTAAGAAATTAAGTGCAAGCAATTTTTCTAACCATTTAGTAATATGTAGTTATTTTAACTGCAACTAGAATTTATTTTTTTCAAGTTTGAAAAAAATCATTTGTGTAAAATATCTTATTCATATTTTATTACATGTAAAGGATTTATTCCTCTGTAATTTTTTTATTTTCAGATATTTGTCTTTGGGTGATTTTGTGATAAGACCTCTTTTCCTACAATTTTGTTCTAATTTCTGTGCAGAATTATTTCTAGACTTATGACATTAACATTCCAAGTGGCCAAACCCGCTTTTTTGCATTTTTCATATTGAGCTAAAAGCAAGTTAATTCATTGTATAGTTTCTTAAAACTTCTTGCATAAAATATTCTTAAGATTTCAAACTTGCAATTATAATATTAAAATTTATGATTCATCTATATTAAAATGTGATTTCTCAGAGCTTAAATTTTTTTCAAAAAATAGTTGGCCAAAAATAGGAGTAATTTGGATTGATACAAAAATAAATGATTTCCAGAATAAACAACTATAAATTGTGCTGCTATTTTATTTTTAACAATTTATAATAATAAATATATGTGATAATTGCTTTACAAATTAATGGCTGTGGTATATTTTTGCTTTATTTTGTACTGTTTGCCAGAAGTGTAAGAATGGGTCATTTAAATCTCTCTCATTCTCTTTTTAGAAACATAGTAATAAACTATTATACTGTGTTTTTACTTTTGAATTTAAGAGCATGTGTTGAGCTACTAAGTAATATGTACCGATTTATTTGAGAATACTTTAACTTTATTATTTTATTGATATAGTTTGAACCATTTTTAATATTAAAGAATTAAATTACTCTTAATTTTTAATCACATACTTGCTATACACTCCCTTTAAAATAGAATAGCTTAAGTTATTCCATTAAACATTATTAGCAACAATTTCAGTTCAAAATTTTAATCAGGATTGAATAGTTATAATGTCAAACATATTTCTTAGGTGGAGTGAAATCCTAATTATTTACTGATACAGCACAGCATTTGCACCGGTCCACAAGCAAAAGTGAAAATTCTGGTCGTACAACATCTATACCAACCGTAAGGAAAAGTTTAATGAGCAGCTGTAAAAAAATAGCAGTGGTGTTCTGTAATAAAAGATTAGAGATTTGTTTTGTTCAGAGTCCTATAATAAATACCCCATAATCTTCAAATTTTTATTATAATTTTCATAATTTTTATTTAGTTTCAGTAAAGAATGTATACATTGCAAATAAGTGATATGAAATAAGTTAATTTAAAACTGGAATTCCATGTATCTCTTATTTAGGATAAACAGATATTAAACTTTGAAACTATACCTGATTTGAGTCAAATCAGTAAAAATATATTAAAATGTTGTCTGTTGATTTCAGCCTCTTACCTATTAGACACTAAATCAACATACTTGAGGAAAATGCATACAGAGAGAGCATTAATTTAACAAACTAATATAATTTAATCTACTTAAGAAAATGTGAATTTGGAATACTTATCTAAAGTTACAATTTGTATTTACTTTGGATTAGATTGGTTACTAGTTTTATATGGCACTTGAACAATACATAGAGTTGAGCTGATCATATATATATATAAACAAAGAGATGAATATGTTCTGTACTAAAATAATATATATGAATAATTGTAATACATAATTTGTATATAATATATATACACATTTGTATGTAAAATTAAGAAAAAATATTGTTTAATAATTAAGCATATTTGATACCATTTGTGTGATTTGCTTTTAATGTAGTTAAAAGTTTGAATATAGAAGTTCTGTACTGTTCTGTTTAATTCCCTAATTTATTTACTGCTGATTATTAAAATTTCATAACTTATGTTTGGCTGTTAGTTTTTTCCCTTAACTGAAATTTACATATAGAATAGGCGATGTATTTGCTTTTATATCAGTTGATGAAGCTCAACAGATGCTTGAAGAAAAGAAGGAAAATGTTAATCTTGAAGCAAAAGCTTTACGTGACCAGCGAGAATCTATTAAACAGATGATGTCTGATCTTAAAGTTCAGCTATATGCAAAATTTGGCAACAACATCAATTTGGAGCCTGAATAAGTAAGTAACAACTCAGTAGTTTAAAAAAGTTATAGATATTTGTTAGTTCCACTAACAATAGAAGTTTAATGCTTAATCATTTAATCAGTCTCTTGAAGTCCACCTATTGGTTTGGAAACTAATCATTTGCGAATACTTTTGCATTTTGTTGGCATTAATACTAAATTTTTTAATGATATTTTTTACAGTTTTATTATAAGCTAAAGGAACTGATTTTAATACTTTATGTGAATTCTGTTATTTGTTTAGTTGCAATGTTTTCAAAATTGACAAAATGTTCTAGTTAAAACAACTACATTTTAATTATTAATATTATAAAGCAGCATTTGTAATGCTTTTATTACATTCATTACTTTTGTGGTGGTTAATGATTAACAACTTATAATAAATTAATGGCTACAAATGTCTTTAACTCCTCTAATATGTACAAGATAGATGAGCCATTTACAAATAACAAGAAATATTTTTGTTGCATAAATAGGAAAAAGAATAATCATAATGTGTTCATTATAACTTTTCATTCTCAGAATGAATTAAAATGTTGTTTAGGATAGGAGATATAAAATACTGTAGGCGAGTGCAAAGAAAAAAAAAATCATTCATCAGATTTAATAATTGAACACAATTATTTAACATATTTACAGGGTTCGTACGCGTCCTTAAAAGTCCTTACTTTTACATTTAGTCCTTAAAAGTCCTTACAAATCCTTATTTTTATGGCCCATTTTTAAAAAGTCCTTGAAAGTCCTTACTTTTTACTCTGCCATTATTAAAAAATTTAAAATTTCGCCGATTATCGTTTTTCTAATTCCTCCTTCTCGGCAACTCTAATCTCGGTTGACGTGGCTCTCGCGGAATGGGGTCGGGGTGGGGGCACGACACTGCTCGCGTTCTACGAATCCATATCCATCGCATACACTTTGGGAAATAAGGGAGGAGTTACAGATGGCCTTTATTGGTCCATGGTTCCATAGGAATGATTGTCAAAAGTGCTGTTACCATTTTTAGAGCAGTATCAAAGTGATAAACCTTTACTTCCATTTTTTGCCAGTGATCTTTTTAAAACTTGTTAATGATTGCATTCAAAATTTTGAAAACAGAGAATGAAAGAATTGAGAAACCTGAGACTTTATGCAAATTCAACTTCAGTGGCACAAACTTGTATAATGATAAAAGTTAAGTGTATTTAGGATTTGCTGCAGAGCAACTAATAAAAGAAAAGATAAAAATAAGGAATTAGCAGACAAGGATGTTTTCACACTCAGACAGGATAGTCGGAAAAACATCATAAAAATGATAAAACATTTCATGCAGAAATGTCCTGTGAATTACGCACTAGTAAGACCTGCGATTTGCATTGATCCACGAGTATTGGCTGGATATCCCGAAAAAGCACAGGAAAAAATGAAAAAATTATTTATTGTATTGTCGCAAAATAAACGTATTTTGGAAAAAGATTGTGACAAAATTTTGTTACTCTATGCAGATTTTCTGTTAAATATTGTAAAGCCAAATTCAGTTGATTTACTTCTTTCAATCCAAAGAGTGATTCCCTTGATAATTTTTTACAAACTTATTTTAGCAATAATCATTATGAAAAAGTTTGGAAGATTATCAAAATGGTATTAATACTGTCACATGGGCAATGAGGTTTTTCGGTAAACAAGGCCCTGGAAATAGAAAATTTAAAAGATGCTTCATATAATTTCCAGCGTGTAAATCGTGAATTTATTAAGCTGTCTGTATTTATGACTTAAAAATTACTAAAGAAATGAGGACGGCTGCCACCTCAGCTAGAGCAAAATACATGCAGTATTTAGAAGGTGAAAGATCCAAAGAAAAAAATGAAACAAAACAACTGAAACGAAAAGCTCTAGAGGAGGAAATAGATTTTTTAAAACAAAAGAAAATGTTCCTCCAAACGGACATGCACCAAACAAATGAGGCAGCAAATGATTTAGTTAATGAGGCTGAAAAGTCAAAGGACATAAATTTATTTATTCAATCGCATGAACTAAGAAAAACAATTTCTGAAAAAGAAATTAAAATAAATACCTTGGATGTAAAATTGAGTGAAAAAAGTTTGGAATTAAAAAATATTTAATTTGATTACCAGTTTCATGGGTTTTTTTTTTCCATCAATTTACTAACTCATATTTTTAGGAGTTTTGTTGTGTTAAATTTGTAATGTATCTTCTATGTTTTATATTATAATTTATCATCTAATAGGTTGAATTTGCAAAATGAGACATTTTATTTAAAAATGTGTGCGACAATTCATTAAGTTTATTCAATATAGAGGTCCTTATTTTTTGTTTTTTTTTAGTCCTTAAAAGTACTTGATAGTCCTTGATTTCCTTTTAAGGAAATGTGTATGAACCTCTATTTTAACATAACATTTGGGCAAGATCCCAGGCAAGGTTGTCAATATAAAGTGCTTCTAATTGCTCACAAATGTTTATGATTTTTGTCGATTAATAAGACGAGTTTGGACAATGGTCAGAAATATAGACTCTTATTGAACATACTCTCAAGTCTGTTAGCTTAACCACGTAAGTCTGTCTACTCTGGATGATGCTCAAGAATAAATCTTTAGAATCTTCACATTCTTTGTAGTTCTTGGAAATGTCATTAAAAACTGCATAGATCAATCAGTTCAAGAATGTTTTCTACAAAAAAAAAAAAAAAAAAGATTGATTTTATTATTTATTGCCAATAAATATTATATTTTCAATTTATTTACATGGTGTTTCTGGTCCTGAAACGTGTGGTCTGAATGGGCAAATGTATAGCAAGTCGCTAATGAGTTGAGATGTTGTAGCTTTCACCATCCTTAAGCATTATACACTCTTTTGTTAGTGGTTTATAATTCATAAACACATTTTCACACCAAATATTATGTTCATATTAAAAAAATAATAATAATACTCTGTCTTAATAAAACAAAAGTTCTCATTAAATATCTTTATTTTTTCTTACTAATATTTACTTAGTTGAATTGTTCACAATTAAGGTCCCTCGCAATTAGTTTTTGTAGAATGTATTTACTCTCTAATATGATTTCTTGTGAGGAAATGTACACATAAATGAAACAAATGATGCCTAATATTTTCTGTGAAAAGTTTGTCATATAACTTTATATATTGGTTTGTAATCCCATAATTTGATGTCTCAATTAATTCATTGTTGTGACCATTGCCTATTTTCATAAAGTAATGAAACTAAAGCAGTATGCTTAAATTTTTTTTAAAACTAAATAGTGCATGATTTTTCTTGAAATTTTGGTTCGTCTTCTTGAAATTAATAACTTTTATAATATGGTAGAACATGAAAAATCCAAATGTTAAGAATCTAGAGTTTTGAAGGTCTAAATTATTTAATGAAATACAATATCCAAGACATCCTCACAAAACAATCGATGAATTTTTCATTAAGGGCAAAAGTTTTAAAATCCATTATTTGTTCCTCATGGCTGGGTAGAATTCCCATTTATGTATATCCATTATTTGTATTCGGAAATCATTAAAATATTTTATGTTTCAAAAAAATTCTAGAATTTTGGCAAAAAAATAACATTGAGCTCAAAGTTAAACTCGGATAAACTGTTTTATCTAAAACTTACCTAGATTATTTCACAATTTTCATTTGAATCCTTTATTTATGAATAAAATCTTTGTGTCTGTCATCGAAGAAGGATTTTTTGATGATGAAGAGAATTTCTTATATTTAAATGTATTTATGATTTTTATAATGGTTTGAAGGCAAAATAATAGGAAGAAGCATTTTTTTTCATTGAAAATGAAATAAATACAGCAGTTAGTTTTCTTTTGAATATAGTTTGCAATACAAAATTACACTATTTTTTTCGCATAGGAAGTTTTATTTGGATGACAAAAGTTTTTGTTGTTTGGAGGATTCAAAAGTTAAAGTGAACCAAGTCCATGAGATTCATTTCTGAGAAAACAAGTCTCAAAGTTTTTTAGCTGCTTTTAAAATGGACTTCTAGTTGTTCTTGCTACCTGGTGGATACAAACTGAACAATGGAATTGAATCTTTGTTACATGGAGAACAGTGTTGATGCAAAATGGGTAAAAATGGACTTGGTTCACTTTTATTCTGAACCCTCCATTTAGTGCTTCCTCTATCCAATTATCGTTGTCCAGTTTGTCACTTTTCTTGTCAAAAATTAGTAGTTGAATTTTCAAAAGATGAAGGAAACTATTTTTTGTATATTACAAAATGCTTGAAACATTCAAAACTAAACCCATTGGTCTGGTATTGAATATTAAACCAAGAAATGAAGTATAACTGTAATAAGTTGCCTCTTAAACATGGAGTTCAGATCACAAAATATTTCTGAAGGGGATTGACCAAAAGGGGTTTATCTTTCCAAACTGTCTGTTGCTATATATATATATGGGGCTCACGGTAATGATTATTTACACTAAATTTTGTTGCTTCATTTTTTCCTAAATTTCTCATTGTTTACACTGCTAATACTACAAAAAAAAAAAAAAAAAACCTTGTGGAGTAAACGGCAAAAATGCGATCTAATTTCAATTTTCAGTTAGGAAACAGCAATTGCTTATATATTGTTAAAATATGTTTAGCCAACTATCTAAACGGAGTTTTTACAAATTTAAATTTATCCCTTTCTTAATTTTGGAGAAAAAGGCAAATCAAGCAACTAAAGTTGTATGGAGGGAGTAGTAATCTAGAATGGTCTCACAGTCACACAATGTTCAGCTAAATGACAGTAACTAGTGCTTTCCTACTCTTTCTACAAAATGGGAACCATAACAGCTAGTTTGCCTCCTGATCACTGGTGGTACAATTAGACTTCGAGGAACTTGCCAAAGGTCTCTAGCTTTTTAGGAGTTTGCTACCATTAAATATTCTGGAGCTCCATCACCATTTCAAAAAAATGTTTCCTTCATTGGTATCAAAAGTAACTCTGTGACATTGAAGTTACTTTTGCTCGCAAAATCTAAATTGCACTTGTCAGTGATACATTTGCTGGATGCTCACGATTCAGAATTTAGTTTAATTTTATGTTCTTAATCTTTAGAGTAGTAAGAATATTAGCACTTAAGAACTGTGCCTTCAACATGCTCCCTCAAGAGGATGGTTTCGGAGGATGCTTTTTGGGCAACAAATTAATCGCTTTCTTCAATATTATAATCATGGCCTGTGGTCCATTAAGATAGTATTTAAAGCTTTTCTAGAAAAATACGAGTTTAGTAATTAGCTTAGATTTGTTACCTTTTTGTCTTTATTCAAACCAGAATAAAATAATGTTTATTATTAGGTTGAACTTGGTTTGTTAAAGGTCAAAAATATTTTGCATCGTTATTGTGTATGGCATGCAAATATCAAAGAGCAACATAATGTAAAGGATAGGATAAGATAATATTTTCACTATCAGTTAAAACCACTTGTTACTTCAAATATATTATTAAAAAATTACTTATTTATAGGGTGAATATGACAGAAAATATTAGATTTGCTATCAAATTTTTATTTTCAAATAATTTGTATTATAAAATTACCATGAATTATTGTAAAACACAGATATTTTTAATGTTGTAGCTTTTCCTATTTCTTAATTCTAAATTTTATCTTGCAAACTAAAAAATCACGAAAGTTTTTGTAAATTTAAATGCATACTTTAAGAATAAATTATTTGATGCAAATAACTGATCCTTAACCCTCTAAGCTGCTGAACCATCCTTTTTTATTTTTCATCTTCAGTTCAAAAGCAGACTTTTTATTTATTTATATATTTTTTAAAGATTCCATGTATAAAATATTGTTGAGATTATAAAGTTTTAGATTACTTATCAAAAAGTATAGTTTATCTACTATATTATGCTGCTATAGTATTAAGCTCATTTTTAAAAGCTTAAAGTTCTGGGATCAAAATAATTGGATAATTAATGATAAACTGATTTTTTAAAAAAATTTATGTAAATTCAGTTGCATTGTAGTTTAAATTCCACATAATGCTGCATCAACAAAATTATTTTGAAATGTATGAAATCCTTTTCAAATTAATGACTTGAATGTGTGTAGCAACTCCATTCCAAATTAAAGACATGAAAAAAATCTCTCTAAGAGTGTGGACATTTTACTTATAGTTTGTAAATTTTCCTTCTTTTTAATAGATTAACTAAATAAGCTGTGATGAAAAAAAAAAAAAAAAAGAGTGAGTGATTTATTAACTAAATGTCACATAGTGACACCACATAACAAATCCTTGTTTGTGGTTTTGTAATTGTTCAAACAAAATTATAAGAATGCTCTGAGTGTTACTGAAGTATTCAATGATAATTTGTTGACAAAAATTTCCTTTGTTTTTTATAATAAATAATGAAATGTAGGCTATAAAGAATTTTACCATATTCATCTTTTATAATCGTCCCACAATTCTTCACTGTGGTAACTATGGTTGGTATTCAGGAGTCATGCTCTGCTTAGAATTACAATTTCATAGCTTAGTAAAATATGCTTGTTGAATCAAAATACGTATAGTTACCATGCAGATACTCTAAACTATCTCTGCACCCATCTTTTTTTTTTTGTCTTTAAAATTTTGAATTTATATTTATCTATACTTATAAAAGGCAATGTTTGTGTGCGTGTGTGTGTGTGTGTGTTTGTCTGCGATGTCCAGACGAATCTATCGCACTTACAGCCATGAAATTTGGTACACAGGTAGTCGTAATGGTGACTGAATGCACCTCGAAGCCGAAATTTTAAATTTTAATCTAGAATTTTTCTTATTTAATGTTTTGTGTTGTTTTGTTTGATTTTTCGCGCTAATTTCTCAATAGAATGGTTTCAAATAACTGTACGACAAAAATAAAAACACCATCGGAAAGAGCACGCGATTTCCGTTCTAATGAAGTTAGTTTTGAATTTCTAACGCAATTTACTGAATTTTGAGAAATTTTTAAAAAATACCCAGTTTTGGCATCAAGATGTTAGTTTTGATTTTTAATTTGTTGCATCCGACTTTCTAATAACACTATTATTTTCAATTTATTTCAGCTTATAACTATAACGGTTCTTTCTGATTTAAAACAAGAACGATTAAAATATCTTTTCCCGTTTTTTTTAAATTAAATTATTCCTGGGCAGATGAAAGTTATTTTTGTCAAGCAAAATTTCTTCAGCGACAATCTTTCGGAACGCAGCTTTCAATTTGATTGGATGAACGGTCAGGTGACGTCATAACCTTCGGAGCTTTTTGTCATGTTCTAAGAATTTTTTTTTTTCATTTTGTTGAAGTCCTGATTCCACGGGCAACAATTTTTTTATATTGTTTTGGATTAATGTACTCTGTACTGTTTTTCTACATGTTATTATCGCGGAAAAAACAAGCCGGAAAATCTATAATGTGTATTTTTTGTTTTGATTTTGTTTTGAAAACTTTTTCGTGTCATTGTGGGCGATTTTTTTTTATTTTGTTGAAGTCCTGATTCCACGGGCATCGCCGTGCGCGTACTGCTAGTTATTTATATTTTTCTAAACAAACAAACAAAAAAAAATGTTCAAAGCATATAGAAAATTATATTTTTATTGGAAACTTTTTCTGGAATTTGTAAACTATACTAGGATATATATGTTCTTTACAGAATTTACAAGCAAATGTATCATATATGTATTTATTGGCCTATTTGCATGATTATGATGTTATACAGAATTATAAGTTTGAAAGAAAACTTTTTACTCAAATTTTAGCATCATACTTCATGTTTTTGTTTCATTTATTTAAATTAATATAATCATGCCCTTTATGAATAATATATATATATATATATTTCATTTCAGGCTCATTTTTTGGAGATGGATCTCGCCTATGTAACAGCAGAACAAAGAACAATATTTATGTTTGAAGAACTTTTATACATTCACATGTGCTTTGTGTGTCCACAATCTGTTATATTTATACTAAAGAAGTTCATGTCATTCTTATCATTCTTTGTTCTGAGGCTGTTAATTTTGTGTGAAGAGTGAAATAAAAAAAAATTACAAAACACATTTGTAAATTTTATTGCATTGTTTTAAATTAGCTGAAGTTTCATTGTAAATATTCTGCATATAATTTTGTGCACGGTGCTGAATTGTAATTACACTAAATAAAACTTTGTAGGATAATTCATAAGTGTAGAAATTAAATAGGGATGTGACAAATACAATATTCGGCTGGCCGAATACTAAACAGATATTTGGTTGAATAAATTCAGGGCTAAATATTATTAAAATGAATTGAATGAACATATTAAATCACTATTTTTTTTATAAAGCAATAAAAAAAAGTATTTTAAAAGTAATATCAAATGGTAAATACCTGTAGAAGCAATTGATGAAACCATCCAAGATGCAAGACTTCTTTTAAATGCTAGAAACTGCATAAATATGTCAATAGGTGTATCAGAAATTGAATAACCGACTACTACGGACTTATCAATAAGACTGTGCTTTTTGTGGAAAATGGAACGAATGATTATTATCCAGTCTCTTATGGTGTTTCTAATCTGATACAACGTGTACGAGCGGACAAAAATTTTCTATTCATTATTAACATGAAAAATAAATTATGTATCAAATTTGATACAGTATGCAGTGAAGGGTTAATAAAGAATATTGCAGAATTACATTTCAGTACAGTTATTAAAAAATCTCCTGTGACATTTACCTAAATTTAAGTTGCATTGTACATAAGTGTATTTAATAATGTTGCAATTCATTTATATTGTATTACCTGAAATTGAATTAATGCAAGAATAATAGTTCAGCATTTTCAGGAAAAAGTCTTTTGTTGATTTCATATATATACTAGCAGTACCCGCACGGCATTGCATCCAACAATAATATCAATTATTGTGGGTTGCATCAATATTTATGCCCAGACGATTGCTGGCGATTTTCGACAGGGAAGCCACACACTTCTCCTAAATACCTTGAAAGCATAAGCATTCATCGATCTTCTTTATTTTAATGTACTCCCTAAAAGTGATTTATCTGAAAACTATTTATCTTTTATACTGTGTATATTAATGCAACAAATGTTTTCTATTTAAATAAAAGTGATTTCCTGCACGTTTTGTTAAAAAAACAGGACCCAGGCCTACAGTGCAGGCCGATGCGCATCCTTGCAGGTTAAATTTTTTTGGGAAAACTGACTATTTCTTTAAAATTTCTCAAAATACACTGAATTATGTTAGGTGTTCAAAACCAAATTCATTGAAACGACAATTGTTTGTTCTATCCGATGCTGAATCTATTTTCTTACTACAATTATCAGAAATGATATTATGGAGAAATGAGTAGGGAAAATTTCAAAAAACACCAAAAATTTCTTTGATATTCGTCTGTGGATTGGATTTGGACAGTGTACACCCGACCAAGAGCATTGCAGGATTTTATTTCTGGTTGATCTAGTACAACCTGCCCTTGTTTTCGATGTTGCCATGCCTTGTTTCCATTGTTCCAAGTGTAGTACTTGGGTATTTCATTGTGCAATAGGGTTCGTGCAGAGTCTGAAGAAAGATGTGAGTGTTGTTTCCTCACGTACTTGGGCATGTTGAACAGCATTTTCTGTCGTGAAGTAGACTCTCTGACCATTTTTCAAGGTGGATGCTTAGATGAATCATGGTGGGGTGTTGCTCGTGAATCGGGAAGTTGACTATTCTCCATACTGCTTCGTTGCTGCTGATGTATCTCCCATTTGATCCTGTTGGATTTCATTTAGGTCATTTTCTCTACTGGTTAGTTCAAACGCAGCCATGCCGGATCCTTTGTTGATATACAGACGCACTTGATAGATTTCACAGAATTGCAATATTTTACGTTGATATGCACATTGAAAATTTTTGTTAACAAAGGGCAGTATGGTACAATCCAAGTATTGTCCACAGACACTTCTAATCCTTGAAAACTGACGTTTGCAGTTAATCCCCCATCTTGTGAAGACCTACGACGATATAGTGAATATCCGTCCTGTCCTGTTTGTGTTTCTTTCAAAAACAGGCTTGGTATCGCTTTGTGCAAATTCCATCCTTCAGATATGGAGAACTTAGATTTATGCTTCTGCATGGGTCGTGCACCATCTGCTTTGTTATAATGCAAAAAAGATCTGGATCTTCTTGTGGATTAGAGATTTCTGCACCAATGAAGTCACCCACTCTATGAACGTGTAATGAGTTTGGGACAAATGAGAATTTGGGCATGAGGAAGTCCTCACTTCTGCCACTCTTATCATATACATATGGCACTAAACTTCTTCAAAACTCTTTGCTTTTGTGATAAGGTTCATTAGTGCTTTTTGCTTTTGATGAAAGACTCTTGTCAACAAATCATGACGATCCTGTGGTTTTTGCTCAACAAATAGTTCTTGCTATATCTCCGTACAGATGACTATTTTTTAATTCAGTAAATTATGTTAGACTTTCAAACCCAACGTCATTAAAACGATAATTGTTTGCTCTATCTAATGGTGCATCGATTGTTTTTCTATGATCATTATTTCTCATAGATCGGTCCAAAACGTGCGAAAAATCATCCCAAATAAAACAGTAAATAAAAAATTAGATTTCTAGATTAAATTTTTAAATTCGGGTTCGGAGTGCATTGAATCGCCATTATGACTACCTGTGTGCCAAATTTCGAGGCTGTAAGTGCAATATTTTTTGTCTGAAAATTGCCTTTCATAAGTATAGATTAATATATGTAATATCTTAGAGAGTTTGGTTTACAGACTCCACAAAATTTTCGTGAAATAAAATGTGAACGAAAAATGTATTGGGATACTAGCCACCTTCGGCGACCAGCTTGTTCGCCGGGAATATAATTTCAACTGACTCGCTTGTGCATAATTTGATGTTCATGGTTCCCTTAACAAGGAAATCTCAAACTTCAAATTGCGATAGACATTTAGCCCGCGTTCTTTTCGTAGCTTTGCATTTGTTCTGTTCCTTGTCTACATGAACGTTCCTAATGGAGTCAAGTAACTGTTCGCGTCATGTAACATCTAATTGTACATTATCGACGCGAACTTTAAATTAAAGAATTTGATTTAAGCATCAAAATAGTGCAACACGTTTTACGTCGAGTAGCATGTTAATTGGCTTAAAACATGCCGATTAAATGAATTAAAACATAGCAACCATAATCGTTAAGTTTAATGGATTATTTCCTTATATACTTACTATCTTGAGTACTTTCTTTACAGATTTCACAGAAAAATTGATCAAATAAAATATGGAAGCAAAATGTATTAGGATATTATCTCAGATTTGTGCTGTAATATTTTCGGTAGTTATTAAGGGAAAATGCCAAACTTTGCTTAATTTCAAATTAATTAAAATTTTACAAAAGGGCTCCGAGGTGCACATTTCCGTCTTCCAAAGTGTGTTTGTGCCAAATTTCGTAGCTGTAGGTTCAGCGGTCTGCCGTGTAGAGTGCCAACAGACACACACACATTCTCCTTTATTATTAGTAAAAATTAATTCAGCTTTCAACAATGAAAGAGAAACACGCAATGAAATATTTGTTTAAACAATGAAAACGGTTTGAGTTGCATTGCAACATTGAAACGTATTGTAAATAATACCAAAAAATATTAAAAAAAAATTCTTGAAATTAGAGAAAATATTAGCAACTTTTTCGTTTAAAACAAACTTTTAGATGTTTGAGATAAACTTCATTAGAACGGAAATTGTTTGTTCTTTCTTTTGGTGTATCTATTTTCTTGCTACGATTGTTAGAAAAAATGCATTGGAGAAATGAGTATGAAAAATCGCCCAAAATACCACAAAATATTAAATAAAAATTTTTCTAGATTGAATTTTAAAATTCGGGCTTCGAGGTGCATTGAGTCACTATTAGTACTATCTGTGTGCCAAATTTCAGGGCTGTACGTGTAATATTTTTGCACAGTAGTGCAATATTACACACACACACACACACGCACATTTTTATTTTATGGCTGCAGTGAGTATCTAACAACACCAACATCATCCTCCAAAACTTTTTATTGGCATGTTTTAAAGTGCCCATCCTTTACCGAAATAGTAATTCTACAGACAGATGTTTAGAAAATTTAATTTTCAATCAATGATCCTGCTTTATAGTATTCTGAAGAGAACTCTTCACAACAAGCACTGATAATAAAATAAAGGAATCGGCATTACTGGTTAAGATACGTAGATGACAATGATTTTGTCTTATTCTAACTATCTAAAATTTATGTGAAAGCTCGAGAAACTCACTCTATAAATGCCCCGCCCCCTGTTATGGGATTAATATTTTTGTTGTTATTTGTTATTTTCAAAATGGAAGATCAATTTAAACTACAATTAAGTACAGGACGTAAATCCTTGTGAGGACTACATGCATTAGATACTCTTAATGTGTTATATTTTGCATAGTTCTTTGCACCTGAGTTGCTATCCATGGTATTCTGGTCAGTCAATTTTACCGTATGTCCTCGTGACAAGTTAGAGCATATCCTTGTGATTGAGGGTCATCCAGAAAATAAAGACCGTTTAGTTATACAAAATGAAAAACACAATATTTATTGTAAAAAACAATTCTGTTACATACCGGAAGCTTCCTTCACTTCTCTACATAATCACCTCCTAGATTTAAACATATGTCGTATCTGTCCTCGAGCTTTAGAATTCCCGTGTCATACTCTTCTGCCGCCAGTTCATTAAGCCAGGTGGTCTCTGCATTCTCCAACTCTTCATCACTTCCAAAACATTTACGCCAGAAACTCTTTCAGCTTAAGGAAAAGATGGAAATCGCTAGGAGCAAGGTCCGGACTGTAGGGTGGATGATCAAAAATTTCCCATCCGAATTGATCCAGCAATTCTTGAGTTGAAGCAGCAGTTTGAGGGCGGGCATTGTGAAGAAGCACAATTTTTCTAGAAAGCATTCCTCGCCTCCTTTTTCGGATGGCTCGCCGTAGTTTTCTTAGAGTCTCGCAATAACGATTTGAATTGATCGTAGTGCCTTTTGGCATGAAATCCACTAAAAGAACACCTTTACGATCTCGAGTGGTCTTTTGTTTGAATGCAGTGAACTCCTGGCTTAATGAACTGGCGGCAGAAGACTATAACATGGGAATTCTGAAGCTCGTGAACAGATACGACAAATGTTTAAATGTAGGAGGTGATTTTGTAGAGAAGTGAAGGAAGCTTCCAGTATGTAACACAATTGTTTTTTTCCCAATAAATATTGTGTTTTTCCTTTTGTATAACTAAACGGTCCCTCGAATTTAAGATTGATTTAAAAATATATGCGTGCTATAAATGCTTTTTATCCGCCCCTTTCAGATTATAATTACTATAACTTTTATTTACCCTAGCTTAATCGTGTGTCCAGGGATTTTTTATCCAATGGGCTAGTTGGGCTGTAGATTAGTGGCGTCATTGATCCAAGGATGCCTACAAATTTACTATACTGATTTTATTTTAATTTTGATCCAAAAATATTTAATTATAATGGTAAATGTGGAAAGGCATCGACTTATCAAATGGTGAGCTGATACTCTGAGAACAGGTGACTTTTCTTCTTTTCTTTTTCTTTTTATGCTCCTCAGTTATTTTATTAGGTAGGTATTTTCAGGGGTCAGAGGCGCTCAAATTTCTAGTTGCGGTTCTGATGGGCTGCCAAATAACTCTAGTTCATGGCGCTTAAATTTGTCAAGGCGGCCCTGCGTCTGCCTCTATCAGCTTCGCGAGCCTCTTAAAAATGATCTAATCAGCAATTTCTTACCAACTTGCATTCCTGATTTCTGGTACTATCCTTTTAAAGTTATTAAATGTCTAGCCTCTGGCTTGTTTTTTCTTCTACGATTTGACGCTCACTAGCGACCCGCATCGCTTCGTGTCAAAATGGTCATGGGATAGTACCATCTTTTAAAAATATTAATATAATCGCCCACCATCTTTCACTGATTTTAAAAACTACTTCAAGACTACAATAAAAAAAATGTTTGATGTTTCCAGACAGACTACACTCTCATTCAAACATTTTTGGACACCATCAATATTGCATGCATATAAGAAAAATACATGTTATCTCCTCGGACTTCGATTAAAATAATAGAACGTGATAGAGGGTAAGACGCCTGATATACAGGGTGGTCATAAATTATTGGGCCCATTTCGAAAATTAATTAAAAAAAACTAATAATGTTACAACTGCGCTTTCTTTTAAATGAGAGAGAAAATAAAAAAGTTTCTTTTAGACAGGTGGCGTACCATTATGGAATGCTAAATTTCCTACAGAGAGAGATTTCCATACACAATGGCTACTGATCAGCAGAAGCTGATGCGCGTTTTCTGGTTTCCTTTTATTAGTTTTTACTGAATATTTCGAAAATTATTCAGTTTTCTCAGTACATATGAATTAACAATTTAAAGAGCGTAAAATTCCCTACAAAAACATGCTTTTAGTTTTCTTATAGCTTTAATAGTTTCTCAGATAATGGCTCTCAAAAATGG
The DNA here is from genome assembly GCA_013235015.1 of Araneus ventricosus. NCBI lineage: Eukaryota > Metazoa > Arthropoda > Arachnida > Araneae > Araneidae > Araneus > Araneus ventricosus. Next base: position 212,577 of record BGPR01001485.1, on the reverse strand, counting down.
GAGCTGTCCAATAATTTACGACCGCCTTAACTTCGCGTCACCTATCGAAAAAAAAACTTCTTAAAATGCGCTTTCATTTTTAAAAAACCCATAGTTGTAACATTATTAGTTTTTTTGAAATTAATTTTTGAAATGGGTCCAATAATTTATGACCACGCTGTAGAATTATGGCAACAGAAAATATTTTGTTCACTGGGGGGGGGGGGGAATCCGCTATGTAGAAGCTTTCAGAAAATTCGGATGAATACTTTAATTTCCACGGAATATAAGATGAGAATGCCAGTATCATTGGTAATTATCGCTCTGTCTCAATTATAATTTGTAAAGAGCTTCGTATAACAACATAAATATAAGTGCGTTTTTCAGTTGAATCTGCAAAACAGTTCTCAGTAAGTTCACCAGGATGTTCACTTATTTATGCACATTGTATTTGAACTCGCACGAATTTTACTACCACTATTCATATGAGAACAACATATTTCATGATAGTGAACTGGCTGCTATTCGTAGTGAAGGATTCTTAGATAACTGAAAAATGAATATCATCTAGAGTAGGAAACTTTCTAGAATACAGTTTTATCGAGAACACCCAAAACATTTCTGAAGCTCGAAACATTTCTGATTCGCGCGAAGCTCGCGCAGTATGAAGTAGAAACATTATTTTTCGCACAAATATACAGACATCCAACATACTGAGGGACTGAAAATGTACTCTAATTCGTTTTTTAACTCTTTTGTAATGTTTTGGCACTGGTACTCAACAATATATCTAATACAAGGAGCTTAAAAACAATCAAGAAGAAGAAATAGAATAAAGTTAAAAAGGAATCATAATCTAAACTTAAAACTAGAACAAAAATATTTTTATTTATACACAATAAAATTTAAAGAGTTAAATTTAGGAAAAAAAAATTAAAGAGTAAAATTTAGGAAAAAATAAATTGAAGACAATATATCTAATACAAGGAAGTGTCGAAGACTTGACTTTAGTGATGTTGTTTGCGCATGATGAAACCATGGGGCATATTTTCGCCCCCATGAAGCACTTTTTGAACGTGACATATTCCAAGCTTAGGATTGTCTGTGGCTTGGCCTCCAAGCTTCCCGGACCTTAACTCACTGACCTTTTTCTAGGAACACATAAAACAATTGGTGTGCGAGACACCAACGAACTCAGGCAAAGATCTAAACTTGTGAATCTGCTGTTACCAATCAACACCGTACAAGGGGATCTTCTGAAGGTTGCGGCGCTTCTTCTCTAGCTGGTGTGGGCTGCACAACGAAGCCCGCGGATTCACATTCAACAGATCCTTCAAATAATTTTTAAGGTGAGAATCGTCTACTGCCAACATCTGTTACAACAGTCTCTCCTCTCTCTCTCATAAAGAATCAATTTGAATAAGTAATATTTCCTTTTCCCTACTATAAGAGTCAAGGCTGGATTAACACATTTCTACGCTCTAGGCCAAAGCATATTCTGCGTTCCCCTGTCAAAAAAGTTAATAAATAATTTTCAATTTAATACACAATAGTTTATCTTCGAAACATAAAATCACTTAATACAATCTTTATAATCATTCAAACCACATTCAGTTTTTTATTCAAAATTGCACTACTTATGAAATAACATAGCATTAACACCTGCAAAGATGCTCCATCGAATTTCTCGAAATCATATGAAATATCTACTGGAAGTTCTTCGTTCACGCTTTTGTCCGTGTATAGGTTTGAAAGTCATTGAAGTGGACAGATCTTATAAAATCTCTTTCATTGCAAACAAGTGCAAGGGCAAAAGACGGTAAGATACACAAAAGACAAAAAATGCATCGCTCAATACATTTAATGTAACGAATGCAAATTTAAAAAACTACCATTTCATTATGACCTTTTGAAAATAATACTGAAAAATTTGTAAATATTTGGTTAGTATTTCTTCTGTATATGCGCCTCCTGACGGTTGTACCCTAGGCCGTGGCCTAGGTTGACCCTATGGAAAATTTGGCCCTGATAAGAGAAAAAGGCGACTAAGTTTTGAGGTAAATACTGCTCGTCTTGTTGTGATCGATCCTCTCCTTACTTTTTTGTTTTCTCGCATACCAAGTATAGAAAGAAAAAGTACTGTAATCGTCAAAAATAAATCGACCTTGAGATTTTGTTGATTATCCGAGTTTTAGACCTCATTCAGGCCAAAAAATTCATTTTTGTAACTACGACCGTCTGTCTGAAAACAAAATAACCCAAGAATGCAACAAGCTAGACGGATGAAATTTGGTATGCGGTTTTTAACATTAAAATTATAGATTGATTTTTTTCAAATTTTTGGATGAAATCCATCGGATGGAGGTCTGTGTCTGTCCGTACTTGTGGAAGTGAACATGAATACTTAAAAATACAAAAAGCAGGATAGGTCAAATTGAACAAATACTGTAGATCTGTATCAAATTTTGAGCCAAATTCGTTTATTCGTGTGTATACGAATATGATAACCCCAAAAAGTAGCATGTTAGATGAATTGTATTTGGTATGTGGTTCTGATAACAAAATTGTATGTCTGTTTAAAATTTTGAATCGATGGGAAGAGGTCCAAAATGTATACTTGGTTTTCTTCGCTGTACTGCAAAGCTATACAAAAAAAACGTGCCATATTGTGGAAGTATACCAGAAAGCCGAGGTTAGAACTTCCTGCTGTTTGGAATCACTGCAGAGCATTGATTATTCGGGCTCTAACAACTGGAGTCTCTGTTAACCGAATCGGTGCCAGAAAATCGAACTGCGTTTTTCATTTTTTAACCCTTTAAAGCCCGATTTAAAAATATTTTTTTTGGCTTTCATTTCTTGAATAAAACACGGAAAAAACACTTTAAAAATCCCATTTTGTTTTCAGTATGGTTTATGGCTAAAAAACAGTTTGCTACCAACTGACAACACTGGAGCTTATTTGAGAAAAAAATTCCCTTGATAAAATTCTATAATATCAAACACAGATGAATTTTAATAAATAATAATAAGGATAAGGAATTTCCTTCAACATTGTACAATAAAATATGGTATTCTCGAGCGTACAAACAAAGCTAAAAGGAAGCAGACTCAAATGAAAAACATCAATTTATTTTCATTTGATTATCAGCACTCAGGCTGCCGTCTATATGCTGTAAATTGATTTAATAAAAATTTCAGTATGTATCTTATTGGCCACAACAGGAATTAGAGCTTCAGTCTTATTCTCAAGATTTTAGGAGACAAAATTGGTATGCTGCTTAAAAGCAACACTGGGCATTTCAGGGTTAATAAAGTCGACGATTATTTAAAGAATAAAATAAAAACACAGTTCCTTCCTTAAGCACTTCGATAGTGATATTAGGAAATTCTATGCACTTTCATGAAAAAATAGTAATTTAAATGTTTTGGGAAGATTCGAGTTTTTGAGCGAAGGAAAAAAAAATTTTTTTGATGACATTTTTAAAAAATCATTGGGAAAATGAAAAGGAAACAGCGAATATCAATTGACATTCTCGAATCTTCTTATCAAAAGTGGTTTAAAAATGCGTGCAAGAAGTTTGATAACTAATCAAAGACTTTCTTAAAATGTTAATACGTGGCAATACTTGCGGACTAATTTTTATAATTTCAAATAAACGATTTTGGAAAACCCTGTCGAAAGAAAAGAAATCATGATTTAGAATTTAGACTCTATCAACCGAATTTTCGATTATCCGAGGTGATTGCGGATAATCGAGGTTCTACTACGTTTTCTGTCTCTCTGTAAACACGATAAATAAAAAATGCAACAAGGTATATCAATGCAGTTTGGTACATTGGTATTTGGTAACATTAAAATTGTAGATTTTTTATCAAATTTTCAAAAAATTCTGAAGAGGAGAAGTCTGTTTTTTTCTGTTTGTCCGAGTCAGTTAAAAATCTCCTTGTATCATTTTAAGATTTCATTTTTTAAAAATCATAGGCACAATAACCGCACTTTTAATTATGTATTCAATTAATTGTTTTGTAATATCATAAAACATCTCTCCAAAAATCGTAGCAATCAATTAAAGTAAGCGGCTTCAATTATGTTGCGAGGCTTCAACTGTGAAGTCGTTTATTTGTATTTTGAATCGCAGTTGCTCGGTGTATATAAATGGTATGTTCTTTTGTTAAATTATGTTCTATTGATATTTCATGTTCTTTTGTTATATTATGTAATAACTCTTGTTTGTATTTTTTATTGTGCTTTATTAATAAAGTTTCACGCTTACCTATGTAACCGACAAGAAGCCGTTCTGACCCCGAGTTCGGGGGTATGCGTGTGAAATGAAAAAAAAAAAATGTCCGTCGTGTTCATGTGAACATGATAATTCAAAAACGCTGCAAGTTAAATGGGTGAAATTTAGATATGAATCTGTATCCAGACTTGTAGGTCTGCATCGAATTTTTGAACAAATCCGTTAAAGGATTGATTATACATCGACATGTCTATTTGTGTTTATCTGAACCCTATAACTACTCAGAAACACCAAAAGTTATAAGGATGAGTTTTAGTATGCTATCATAACACCAAAATTATAGATGTGTGTCAAATTTTGGATGCAATCGGTCGAAGGGAAGAAGTCCAAAATTCATACTCGATTCTCTTGGCAATTCTATGAAGCTAAACACAAAACACCACATATTGTGGAAGTATACAAGAAAGTCGAAAGGCAAACCATCTCGCTGGTTAATTATGACATTTATTCCGTACGCTATGATACACCTATTCAGTAAATATATTGTATAAGTATTTTTAATGATTCCATTTATTTACGTGAGCTTTCCTACTATGTCCTGTGAAAACATTAATTTAGTCATTGTTCAAAAATAATTAGATTAAGTTAAATTAGCAGTGGATTTTACCGATATTTCGTGGAATGTGACTGAGATTGCTTTCATCTTCGCTTTCTAATTATGAAATTCCATTATTTTCTGGTATATACAGAAAGAGAAAACAAAAAGCTTTCTAATTACGTATGTCTTACTTTCTTTTATATGAAGCAAAGAAAGAGAAAGTATTGTAATCATAAAATATGTGACCTACAGATTCAACAAAATCTTGTGGTCGTTATAAACCTCCTCGAGACCCCCCAAAAATTTCTGGAACTATGTCTGTTTGTCGGTCCAGTGGTGGTGAGTCGGGAAGGGGTAGCCCCACCATTTTTTGCAGAAAAATTAATTATTATTTAATTAGGAATTATAAAAAAGCAATATTATCCGGAAAAGCTAGCTAATTTTGTAGCTAAAATTTTAAATTTTGTTGCCTACCCCTATACTCCCTACTTTTGCTACCCAAACGCCACCACTGTGTCGGACTGTGAACATGATAACTTAAACACAGGGCACTCTAAAAGAATAAAATTTCGTACGTGATTTTTGCTCTAAAACTGCAGATATGTCTGGAATTTTGGATAAAATCTATGAACAGACAGTAAGTCCGTTTGTCCGTCCCTGCAAATCTGGACACGATAACTTGAAAAGGCAACTAGCTAAATCGATGAAATTTGGCATCTGGTTTTATTACCAACATTCTACTCCTATATCAGATTCTGGACCAAATCCCTGGTAGCGTAACACGGTTCACAATATTGTACAATATTGTTCTATATTATACGATATTGTACAATATTATACAATATTGCGAATATTGTTCAATATCGTACAATATTATAGAATATCTTTTTGTTACTGGGGATTGTCAACGGGTTGGCTATCTGTCAATGTGAACACGATAACTAAAAGTCTCAACGAACTGGGAGGGGGATGTGTATGATCTTGGAACTACAGTTGAGTATTTGTGTCAAATTTTGGATCCAATCGGCCAATGGGAAAGAGATCCAAAAGGCATGATCGATTCCCCTCCTAAGCAGTGAAGATAATTACGAAACGTGCGTCATATTGTGGAAGTATATGAGAAAGTCGTGGGGAGGGGAGGAGAACGCTCTCTTTGATTTCATTTTGTGTTTAGTTCAGCATGTGAATTCTATTTTAGAATTTGTGTTTTGCAATTAAAAATTTTTCCGATAGAAATTTGTTGTCTGAAATTGTATTTTCGAATGCATTTTCTTCACGGGTGTAGTGGAGCCGGAACGCCGTTTCGGCACTGCTTTTTTTTCATGAAATATATTGACTGATTTATTGATAAGACTGGGTTATGGGATTTTTGATTGCAAAGGCTATCATCCCTGTATTCACAAAAAGTTCTATTTGATAAATATAAAAAACTTCAGCTTTTGACGGAAAATATTCAGGTTTTGTTTATTTTTTAAGATTTTGCTCTTATGAGTTCCTTGAATCTGCATGTTTCTGAAGGGTTTAAGTCCCAGTTTGTTCCACAGCCGACAACGAATGGTTGAATGCGTAGAGCAATGAAGCAAAATAAGGTCCAGATTATTGATAACGTTGCAAGAATTGCACATTTGGTTATTCGATAGATTAAATTTACTCAAATGACCGGGTGTAATTAATGTTTTACTAAAGATTCTGGCACAAATGATGTCTCCTCTTCTGTTCTTTGTCCATTTGGAGATGGTTCTGATATCCGGAATTTCTTCAAGATTTTCGTAATATTTGCTAACCCTATAATTGCCTGAAGTTTCAGAGAAATATATTAAAGAAATTGCGAAAACATCCTTAAAACAGCGCGAAATTTGTCACACAGGTTAGAGCGTTCCGTCACTGCTTATTTTCCGATTACACCATTGATTTTCTTCTATAATCATATTGTTGCTTTGAAAACGAATTTAACGATGGATTTGATTTCAAACTTTAATTTTATATTCAAAATATCTTCAAACTTTAAATGAAATTGATTTCCTGCCAATTCTTTCCAAAGTTAAGTAGTTGTAATAATTTTGCTTTTTTAATGTAGTTAAGATGTTAGAGGTTTGGAGTATTTGCCTTGGAAATTTGAATTGATAATTCTTTTTCTTTGAAACTTTTTTGCTTTTGGAAGCTTGTTTCCAACACTCAGGTTTTAAACTGATATAATGTAACAATTAAATGTATAGAGAAAAACATAACATGAAACTTCTGCTTTTGGAAGTTTGCGATCTCTAAAAGATTTGGATTATTTCCATTTTTATAGTTTTTAATCCGGAAGCATAACAGATTCAGGCAAAAAGGAGGTCTCTTCGTGATGTTTTGATATAGGTGGACAGCATGCAGTGACGAATATGAATGTTTTCATTGTTAACACTTGATTAGGGAATTCCTAGTATGGTGTATTTACATGTTTTTAACTTATTTTATACAAGGTGTTTTTTTTAAAAACTGACACTACTCAGAGCCATCTGTAGCTCGATCTATCAGCTGAAATGCCCCCAAATTTGGTAAGGGGACTAATGACGACATGGGAAAAAGTTCATGTGAAAAAAATTAGTCCCGAAAGTCTCCGATAGGGGAAAATGTTGCGCTGTTGTAGTCTACACAACTGACAATTAGATAAATGGATAACAAAGAAGAAATTTCAGTGCAAAACCGCTTTAATACAGTAAATGTAATATGCCCCAAAGGATTATAGCGATGAAATTACAGTGCACCATAGCACTTTATTCATTAAAATTACTTTCTCGGCGAGGGAATGTGATGACCCTTGAAATGTCATTCAATAAGACCTCCCTTCTCGTAGACCACACACTGCATCCTGTAGACAACTTTCTCCATGTCCATTCTCTCCAGATCTAACTTCATGCGACTTTTTTCCTGTAGGGCTATTTGAAGTCCAAGGTCTATCTTGGTGGGTCCTGACGTTGACGATCTAAAGGACAACCTATTATGGGGTGAACTGAGCATTCATGGTGACATGTTACTTTCGGCCGTCGAGAATGTTGTGTACAAGATGCAATATGTGGTCCACGAGAAGGATGGTCATATTGTACGAGGTCTGGTGCTATGGTGCACTGTAATTTTATCTCTGTAACAATTTGGGGCAGTTCATTTGCTGTATGAAAGCGATTTTGCACCGAAATTTCTTCTTTGTTATTCATTTGTCAAATTCTCAGTTTTGTAGATTACAACAGCGCTCCATTTCCCCCTATTGGCGACTTTAGGAACTATTTTTTTTTTTTTTCACAGAATCTTTTTCCCTATGTCGACATTAACCCTCCTTACCAAATTTGGTGGCATTTCAGCTAACAGATTTTTTTTCTTTTAAGGGCTTGACATAAGCCCTTAACAGAAAAAAACTCCTGTTTGAATCTCTGCTTTGTGTGACTTTTGAAAAAGTGCAAAGCCAGATTCCTCCAGTTTGTTTCAGTGTTTCACTTTTTTGCATTCTCTGCATTGTTATTTCTAGTTGCAGCTGCATTTGCGCGTAACTATTAGGATGTATCTTAATATTTAATCTTTATTTTAATATTTTTATTTGTTCTTATACTATTGGTATTTTTTGGTCTTAGATTTGTAATTTTTGTTTCTTGATTCCATTTTTTCAATTTGTTTTTTTACGCATTTTTACTTTAATTTAGTTTAATTTCTCTTGCTAATTTTAGTATTTGAAAAATCGACAGTTTGATGTTAGCTCCCGCATGTTGTTAAAATTAATTTTAGTTACACGAATCTTAAATTCAATTAAAGTTACTTTTGTGACAGAACTAATTAAAATTATTTTATATATATTTTATTAATAATATCTTTGTATTCTTGAATATAATTCATAATGAATGAAAAATATTTTAAAAATACTTTTATTTAACTTCATTTTTATCAAGTCCGTAAAGGCGGCAATTTTGTAATCGACTTTTCACTCTCTTCCTAATGAGATAGAGTTATGAAATTTTGCACAACCGTGTGTTCTCGATGACAATATACTTTTAATAATACTTTTAGAACTTAATTATTACTTAAATTAAATTTTGATACCCTACCAGTGGTTCCACCTGATGCTGAGTTTGGGAAACATTATAGATCTCAAGATGAAATGTAGAAAATGTTTAAAATAAAAAAAATCCAGTTTAGTACGCTAATGTGTATTTAAAAAAATTCAATTAAATTTATTTGAAATAATACAAAGCTTTTGACACTATTTAAACATTCGTTCTTTTGTAAGATTCACACTGCATTGAAAATGGAAAAATCGTTGATAACCTACATTTTATGGTTTTCTATTTCTTGACTATAAGTGTGTAAATATAAACAAATAAACGTGTCAATAACAGGAACAATAGTTAAAAAATGCGTTTCGGAATAGATTTTTTTTAATGAAATGAATTCATCAAATGCATTCATTATTTAATTAATCCTTCTTTACAGAAAAAACCATATATCTTCAATTAACAAATTATTTGTAGTTTGGATTTAATTAATTTGTAGTTTGGGAGAAGACATTTTACAAAAGCAGAGGTGATAACGCAAATCAAGTGATGAGGAAATGAAGGAATTTTTATTAATAATTAATTAGTAATAATAATTATAATTAATAAAATCTTTTTTGACCGATGATTGATGCTTGCAGATTGTCGGAATATGCAGTTTGGAAGAAGACATTTTACAAAGGTAACTAAAAACAGAACACAATTAATGATGGTTGTGATGATGTCTGCTTAATTAGTTTAGTTTAATTTGATCATGTTATTTTAGTTTATTTAGATCAGGGTCCCGTTTTGAAGATACTAGATGGCTATTTTAAACCATGGTCAGATGGCGGCTATGACACCTGAAATGAAGAATAAATAGATAGATGAAATAGTATCGATGTACTTGAAATAATTAACAATACACGAATATTAAACATGGTCATGTTTTAGCATTAATAAAATTATAGAGCATAAATAAAATAGCACAGATGTATCTGAAATGTTAATCAATAGGTATAGAATGTGTTTTATGTATCTCATTATGAATATTTATTAATCATAAATATTCATAAAGCACAGAAAAAATAATACAGATGTATATGATGTATCCAGCAATATGCTGGATTTTGTATTATTTTTTAATATTTATATTATTTATTACACTTTATTAAATGCAGAGATAACGCATATTAATAGAAAATAGTATTGGTGTATCT
>BGPR01001485.1:107958-202531 GCA_013235015.1 Araneus ventricosus | reverse complement strand
TAAACATATAACAAATTCTTTATTTCCTTAACGTTTATACTTTTTTTTAATTAAATAGAAGACCTGATTAACTCTGCTAGGTGTTTTTTTTGTTGATACACAAATTTTTTGCATATTCAAATTGCCAAAGGATGTAATAAAAGATTTTATGTTTCTAACTATTGGACTTATTTCGCCGTTCTTAGTTATTATTGATTTAATTTCATTAAATAACAAAATATTTCAGCTGCAGTGTCTGAAATACATCATATATATCAATATTATTGCTTGATACATCATATATATCAATATTATTTTTTCTATGCTTTATATTTTATTAATGTTAATGATATACATAAAACACATTCTTGATTAACATTTCAAAAGCGGTTAATTATTTGAATACTCGAAGCTGTATCCGCTTTTTCAGCAACGTTTTTCACTAACTGACAATCTGTAAGATTTAATATGTGTTAATAAACAACAAATTGGAGACAAATGTTAATATCAATGGTAAGTAGTTGCTGTCCGTCAACTTATGATATAGCTGGATTTGAACGGCATTAATTTTTTTATTAAATGGGAATAAAAAAGAAAGAAAATCTGTAATATATGAATGCATTATTGATAGTAATAAAATTTTAAATGGTCCGCGCGCGCGATTGTATGGTAATATTATGATTTAATATGTTCATTAGTAAAAAATTATATATTTTTTATATTCATTTGATGAATTATTATGATGGAATATTTTTTTAATACAGAATATAAAAAAATATCATGATTTAAAAGAATGCCAAATTATTTTTAAATGTTAAAATATAGTTTTGAAGTTAAAAAATTTGTGAAATATACAATATAAATTCTCATAAAATTTGAATAATTTTAGTTTAGTTTAGTTATATTAATGTCCCGTTTTGAAGCAACGCGAGAGCTATTTTGGGACGGACCTCGTAATTTTGAACCGCGGTCAGATGATGAAGACGACACCTGAGCTAGCACCCCCTCTAAACTGTTTCTCTCTGTTTCTAAACTTCCGCACAGACACCGGAGGACGTTGGACATACTATGTGCGATTTAATGGGCAACAGGCTAACATACACGACGAATTTTCAGTGGAATCGGGTTTCGAACCTGGGATAATACCTACTATAATAATTATGTGCGCATATAAGCTTTAAATAATTTTAAAAAGTAAAAAATTATTACTCGAGAAAGTTATTGTTCAGCATTTAATCATTTTTTCAATAGTTAAACAATCTTTGTTAAAATAACTACCTCTATTCCCAGGGTCGGATTATTAAAAAGGCAAAAGTCTATGGGGCTTCCAGATTTTTTTGTGGCATTTTCAGGGTAGTGACACAAAAATATCAGCTTTTAATTGTTTGCTTTCATATGATTTGCAAGGGCCATGCCCATTTTTTTTCTTTTGCAGTTGGCTGACAGACTCACAAATTAACATCCCGGTAAACTGAGTATTTGGATTTTGTTAAAAACGTTTTGCATTGTTTTTACCATTTTATTTAAATTTACTTAAAATTTTTTATACTTTAAATACTGAAACCAACTCTTTTGATGGTGACCCGCAATCACAAGTTTTGTTACCCTAGTTTGTCATAATATTTGCTATTTAAAAGCTGCTTATTTAGAGATTAAATTAAAAACAATAAAAAATATCTAGTTTCGGAAATTGGGGAGGGGAAAGGGGCCCGGAAACTTGCATTTCCTAAGGGGCCCTATTGGATTTAATTCGACCTTTTGCAGAAGCATTCTTTTGTGCATTAAAACTTCACGCCCAAGTGATAAACATGCTGCATTAAAACTCAGCATTTTTTTTCACCTTAACGCCGCTTATTTCCATGCATATATAAATGTTACATCGCTTCACAATTATTTAGTCGAAATATAGTGCAACTCCTAGATTGGATATGCTTTGCATGGTTTCCTAAGTTGGGGGCATCGACCGCTAGAGCACTATTTCTGATCGATGAAGTATATTTATCCCAGCCAAATAAAAGATAACTTGAGTCAACAGGTCGTAGCTGTCCCTCGATGGCCACGATGTTACGATTGGGGTCCTCATCTCCAGAATGCATTCGTATAACTTTCCGGGAAACGTTAACGTGATCTTAGATTTTACTTATTTATTTTTTCCCCGTCATGCAAGTGACCAAGATGGGCTGTGACTCCATCTTTTATTGCTCTTTCCACCCACATAGATAGGAAGTGACAAAGAGTAAAATGTTAGAGAGATGATGGATTTTCTCTCCCCCCACACCGAGTCGCAGGGAGGTTCGAATGCGTACAGGTTTATTTCCTTCCCCCCTTATCCTTCATATCCATCGGTCGGTATTTTCGATAACGATACTGCAGACGACTGCATCGATTTTTTTTCTCCCGTCCTCGCCACGCTACAGCAGCGCCGCGCAGCCAAGATGGCGACGAGGCGTTTGACGTCATTCACTTCCACGAGCAGTGATGCGGGTTGTCATGGCGACGGGTCGGAGCGGAGAGGGGAGGGGGTCGCTTCGCAGTCATTGGCTGGAGCCTCTGGTCGTCTCTCATTATCATACCGGAGGGAACGCGCCCGGGCGATAGAGTGAAAGGGCGAAACCAGTACAGGTAGAAAATCCTGAGAGTAGAAAAAATAATAATAAAGAAGAGCGAAGAAGTGGAAACCGGTGCGAACCGAAAACAGGGTTGACTCCGACCGAACCCAGCACTGCCAAACGACTTAAACGTCGGCCTTCATTTATTTCTCGTGCGGCGAACGATCGTTCTCCAAGCAGCAGCAGATTGTGAAGATCTGCTCACCCCCTTTTGTGGATTTTTACCGCCTTCCCGGTTAGGGAGGAGAAGCAGTCGAACCTCCACCTTGGGTGGAAAAAAACACCACCAACTTTCCCGACGAGCGGTAAAAGCCCCCAACTCCACGGTTCCTCGAGTTTCCCATGAGGGCCCAAGGACCTACAAGTAGGGTGGTTGATTGAAATCCCCTGGACACAGCCTGCAATGGTCTTTCGTCGCCGTCATCTGGACCTCCCGGCCATCATCATCACCACTCTCATCAGCTGTTGAGAAGGAGGCAGAAAGGGTGTTCGTGGCACCGTTTTTTTGGTTCGCTCTCCAGTGGGTGTGTGGACGCCCTCCTTCCCTGTGTTGCGATCTGTGTTGATCCGGCGGCCATCAGCTACGGGTACTTTGAAGGTCGAGGAGCGCACCCTTTTTTTCGGCCATGGGATGTGCAATGAGCGCCGAGGAAAGGGCTGCTTTGGCTAGGAGTAAGCAGATCGAGAAAAATCTCAAAGAGGATGGGATACAGGCTGCCAAGGATATCAAACTGCTCCTCTTGGGTGAGTACTTCCCTTCCCTTCGAAACAGCGCCCCTCAGCCACGGCTAAGCCTAATCGGGCATTGCAGTGAAAAATGAAATGAGGGGCTCGTCGCTATTGCAGTGGAAAAATGAAATCAGGTGCCACTCAATGGAAAAAATGTAATAAGGCAAAATGTATATCCTACATTATATTTCTGCTTTCTTTCTGTAATTTAATTTTGAGCCTTATGCGGTATGGACATTGCAGTGAAAAATGAAATAAAGTGCCAGTTAATGGAAAAAATATATATAAAGCAAAATGCATATTCTTTCTAAATTTCTGTTTTCTTTTTTTAAATTTAATTTTAAGCCTATTGTGGTCTGGGCATTGCACTGAAAAATGAAGTAAGGTGCTCGTTGGTATTGAAGTGAAAAATAAAATCAGGTGCCAGTCAATTAAAAAATTAAAGCAAAATGCATATTAGATCTTAATTTATGTTTTCTTTTCTTAATTTTATTTTAAGCTTAATGTGTATTGGTCAGTGCAGTGAAAAAAGAAATAAGATGCTAGCCAATGGAAAAAAATAAAGCAAAATGCATATTCCTTCTTAATTCTGTTTTTCTTTTTTAATTTAATTTTAACCCCAATGTGGATTGGCCATTGCAGTGAAAAACAAAATAAGGTGCTCGTTGGAATTGAAGTGAAAAATGAAATGAGATGCCAATCATTGAAGAGAATGATAAATCCGAATGCATTATTCATTCATTAATTTTTTTATTTTTGTTTTCTCTTTTAAATTTATGATTTGCAAAGTGAAAAATGAGATAAGGTACCTGTTGGCGTTGTGGTGGAAAATGAAATAAGGTGCTTTTTAATGACAAAAAAAAATAATAATAAATAAGTAAATAAAGCGAAATGCATATTCAAGCTTTATTTGTCTTTTTAAAATTAAACGTTTGTAAAGGTCAAAATTGTTTTGTTATCAGTGAATTTTTGTCTTGTCAAATTCGTATGATTTTTTTTGAGGATATTATTTTAACTATTAAAGCAAAACTTCTTAAAAATGTATCTGAACCCCAAGTCGGGTCTCAGTAGCTATGACTAAGTCTAATGTGCGTAGAATATCGCAGTCAAAAATGAAATAAAGTGTCTGCTAATTAAAAAAATAAATAAACAATTTGCATACCTTTTTTAAATTTATCATTTGAAAAGGTTAAAAATGTTTTGTTATGAGTGAATTTCTGTCTTCTGAAACTTGAATGATTTTTGAGGATATTATTTTAACTATTACCAAAGATTCTTAATTTATGGATTGGGTCCCCAAGTGGGACCATGTAGCTTTATTTTGTGGTCGCAAAATCGTTAACAGAGAGTTCTATGTTGAAGTTCACAAATAAAGACATTCAACTAATCACTTTCTGCATATCATTAATTAATAAATAATTTTCTTATTTCGTTTTCCTGTTCGTATCCACACTTGGAGTCGCAATTTGTTTTTCTTTCTTAAATGGAGAATATTTTTGTAAGATCTAGAGTGGAAAGTTTGGAGTCATCTGCTGAAGTACTATGCTGAAAAGTGATGGTCGAACAGCGCAGTAAACATTGAAAAAATATGCTATTATTCAGCGTAGTAAGCACTAAAATTATTATTTTTTTCAAATCACTTAATCCACAAGGTGCAAAATGTATTAGAGGATACTTTTTTCAATATAAAAGCTAAACATATTTCATAAATTATAATTGTGCAATAATAATTTATACGGATTATTTATTTACTGTGATTAGAACGGTGTGCATTTTATCAAAAATAAAAACAAAAGTATCATCAAACTATATGAAAAATATATCAAATAAAATATATAAAAATATCATCTTAATTTCCGTTCATGATTAAGATTAATTAGGAACTGTTTAGTATGTTTATAATATAATAAAAACCTTATAAAGTAAAAATATAAAAGTAAAATAAAAGATGTATTATGCATGTAATAAAATCTCTGTAAATTATTTGTTTACTTCATGTTTATGTAGAAAACAATTAATCGTATAAAAGTAACACAATGAATTGTCTGAAAAGAAGACAATTTTTCTTGCCTGCGTCAAAATTGGTTATTCTTGTAAAATTTCCAGAAATGAAATTCTAATAAAAAGAAATTAAAAAAAAATTAAACTGTGATAATGTTGAGTGCAGTAATTACGTATTTGAACAGATCCATTAAATGTTCAAATTTTGTAGCTCATTATAAAAAAACACAAACATTTAAAGCATTTCAGAAGAATTTTTTTATGGAAGTACATTTTGACAGTTATTATATTTATAGTAATGAATGGAAGTAAAGTAATTTTACGAGTGTCAAATTTCTTGCTAACACTTTGCTGTTAAGTGAAAAAAATATTTAAATTCCGATTTTTAAAAAAGTGTTATCTGCTATATTTTTCACGTGATATTATTAACAAAATATTATTCTTACTTTCAGGCTGTGATAAATCAATAAAAATGATGAAAGGATTTTTTTTTAGTTACTGGGATAGTTTTACAAACAGACGAAGTATCCAACAAAAATTAATCTATTGAAAAAAGTAATCTTCAATGTAGTTTTTAAAATAAAAATAATGTGAATTCGGTGTAAGAATTTTTTTTATATCAGAAGTTCACAAGTTCTTCCGACATTTAATACGGTTTTGATGTAATAAAATTTACAGAAAGTTTAATATTAATCAAAAAATCAAGCTTATTATTTTTCATTTAAAATCATGGCATTTTTTAAAATCATAGGTATACAGCGCAAAATGATGCATTTTTAAACAAAATAGAAATTATAGTTTTTGTTATTTTTAAATAAAGTATTGACTTCCAGAAAATTCTTTTAATAATTAAATTTGTATTTATTTTATTATTAGATTTTATAAATGGCTAAAATCAATTGAATTTTTTGGTTTCATTTTTAACATTTATGCATATTTTTAAATTTAAAAGGAATAAGTGCTAACGAATAAGCATTTTTTTTTCTCACATGCATTTTCAGTGAAGAAAATTGTTATATTTTTCAAAATATCATGGCTGCTATCATTGGAGATCTATTTCAAAAAAAATTAATTAAAGAAAGCAAATTAATGCACCGATATGATAGATATATGATATTCTTGAGAAAAATTCTTTTAAATTTTTTTCAAATTAGTTTTCATTACAAAGAGTGAAAGATATTTTTATGGCTAAGCACATTTTTGCTTTGGACTATTTCTGATTACTACGTTATAAACTAACCCTTATTAACAGCTAAATGAAGAATTTCATTACCATTATTTATATGCCAATTTGTAAGCAATCCATTTCATTTTATGTATTAAATTACGAATATATGATGTAGGTAAATTTCGTGCGCAATATTTAAATGATTTATATGCATAAAAATCCATCAAGTAACACACTTATTTGTTATTTAGGGAATAGTTTCAATAATCTCTGATGAAATTTTACCGTAGGATTAAAGAACCTAATTGCCTACACCTAATGAAAAATTCTGAATTAAAAAAGGATTTATGAATGTTTTTTTGATCGCTGTGTTAAATATAAGTTATCAGATATTTGTTAACTATAAGTTACTAGGCTCATATCAGTAGATATTGATTGATAGTTTAATTTTTACGATACATTTTTTAAGACAAGTGGCTTAAAAATTACCATTTTTTAAGCATTTTTACGATGCAAAAATGAACTAGGAAAAAACAAAATTGTTTAATTATAAAATATTATGCTTAAATTATTTTTATTATGGCAACAGGAACTGCTATTATAGAGATAAAATGAAAGCGGAATATATCAATTGTAAAATGTTCCATTTAAATTATTTTTAATCTGCAAAATTGTTGTGTTGTTTTTAAAAATACATTTGATTGTAATTAACAGTATTTCGACTCTTTAAGGTTATCCTAACTCTTCTAAACTGAAATGTAAATATATATATAAAATTAATATCGAGACAATTTTTTAAAGTCCATTTGATCATTTTTCTTAATGCATGAATTAAATAGTATTGGAGAAAACAGAAGTAGCATGTGTGTAAAGTTTCCCTGCAAGTAATATCTGCTAGCAAAGTAATCGTTTTACAGGGGCAGTTTTGCACTTGTGATATTGCGAGTCTCAGTAACGTTTCAATCCGATTCCCCCATCGCAATTAGTCGTTTATTTCCCAAAATAGATATGCGAGGGAGTAAAAAGTTTTAACGATTAATTTGATGCATCGCATTGTATTTCCTAATAACTATAATGCATCCATCTTCTAAAATATATTAGGGTGAATCATATTTTAATGATCAATTTCTGGAGTCAGTGAAGTCTGGTACTGAATAGGACAGAGTTGAAGCCTAATTTGTGATTGTAGTCAGTCTAAAAGTGTTTTTGAATGAACTTTAAATATTGCAAAATTTTCTCCTTAATTGTCCTTGGAAGTCATTTCTATATCTAAAAATATAAAGTTAATTTTGATTTTACGAATTTAGCCTCTCATTTTTTCTTGTTTATTGGATAAATTTGTAATTGCAATAAATTTAAGATTGTTTTGAATCAAGTTTAAGCAATGCGAAATATTCTTCTTAATTCTGCTTAGAAGTCAAATCTATATCTGAAAAATTCAAAATAATTTTGATTTTATGAATTTTAGCGTATCATTTTATTTCCTTGCTCGGTAGATAATGTATTTAGAGTGAATCTAAAATTGTTTTTGAATTGAAAGCTTAAGATTGGACAATATTCTTCTTAATTCTGCGTAGATGTCAAGTCCATATCTAAAAAAAAACTAAAAGTAATTTTGATTTTATGAATTTTAATTCATCATTTTGTTTTGTTGGTGATTGGATAAATTTATAATTATAATCAATCTAAAAGTGTTTTTGACTGAAGTTTAAGCACGGGGAAATATTCTTCTTAATTATGCTTGGAACTGAAGTTCATATCTTAAAAATTAAAATTAATTTTGATTTTATGAATTTAATTCTCATTTTGTTTTCTTACTTAGTGGTAAATTTGTAACTGTAAATCAATCTAAAAGTGCATTTGAAAGATGTTAAAGCATTGCAAAATATTCTTTTCAATTCTGTTTAGAAATTTAGCCTATATCTTAAAAAATTAAAATTTTAATTCTTAAATTTAGCTTATCATTTTGCTTAGGTTAAATTTTGAGAAAATAATTATGTAAATTAATTATTATTATGTAATTAAATTTATATGTTTTTGTTCGAATATAAATTTAATTAAATTTGGCTAGATTCTGTATGCATTTTTATACGATTTTTTTATTAATTAACTTACAAAAATCAGAAATGAAGTATAAGTTATAAATGCTTTAATTTCATTAATACTAAAACTGAGCTGGAAATGCTTAAAGTCAGATTTAAATTAGGAATTTGATCTTGTACATTGGTAACTGAAGGAGGAATTCAAACTCTTGGTAAG
The DNA here is from genome assembly GCA_013235015.1 of Araneus ventricosus. Lineage (NCBI taxonomy): Eukaryota > Metazoa > Arthropoda > Arachnida > Araneae > Araneidae > Araneus > Araneus ventricosus. Next base: position 193,786 of record BGPR01001485.1, on the reverse strand, counting down.
TTCTAAATTTAAAAAGAATTCAGAAATGTTTTGCAATTGATATGTTAACTGTAAGTCAATAGGTGTGAATGTTCTTATCAGTAGTTGTTGATTGGTAATCTATTGAAAGTTCTAATTAAATCATTTTATTATGAAAAAAAACTGATATTATAAAGATGAGAGGAAATATAAACTTATAATTTGTAAAATATTCAATTTAAGTCATTTTTGTTATGCAAAAATGAACTGATATTATGAAGATAAGAGAAAAGCTAAATTTATTATTTGTAAAATATTCTCTTTAAAATTTTTTTATTATGCAACAATGAATTGGTATTATGGAGATAAGTGGAAAGCTGTAAAATATTCTATTTAAAACATTTTGATTATACAAAACTGAACTGTTGATATGGAGATAAGAGGAAAACTAAATTTATTATTTGAAAAACGTTACATTAATATTTACTTACTTCAAGAAAATGAAAAAAAGCATATGTTGTTATTTTAGAAGCAATTTTAACAACATTCTCTTAACTTTTTCCGGTTAATTAAGTAAAATTTTGCCTCATTTTCTTTTTTACGTACCATCACATTAAAGAAGCTTGATATAAAATTCTTTTAGCGTTGGTTTGAAGATTTATGCAGCATTTGAAACTGTAATAAAATTCCCATAAGAATTGAAATAAACACAATAAAACTTTTATTTCTGCTTTGTTTCCTTTATACCCATTATAAAGCTAATCGAACGATAACAATAAAAAACAGTAAAAGGAAATAACATTTTAATCAAGTTTCTAACCACTGAAAATTTTTACTTTTTTTTATCAAACCAAATTTTAATTAAAAAGACAACTAATCTTTTTATTGATTTTTTTATGTTCCTACATGATATTTTTTAAATTAGTGATTCTAAATTTTATAACCCTATAGGTTAAACAGTATCGCTTAGTGAGTTTGGTGAGTTTGTTGAATGTTACTACTCACTGTAAGAGATATTACATGAAATAAAACAAATTCACTACTGAATCTTGTTGAAATAAGATGCATCATATCTTGTGCAGACAGAATCTTTGTTTTAATATCAATGAAAAATAAGAAAAAGGAAAATCAACTTACATAGCTGTTGTGATAAAAATTCTGTTTATACTGAATGGTTAGAACTAAATTTTAACTCTCAGCCAGTAGTTCATAGGTGGTATGCATTTCAAACTATGGAAAAATAAAAAATGCAAAATAAGAAGAGAAAAATTGAGAAGAAAGAAACGTATGATAAAAAATAACTTTCTTAGAACTCTTTACTTTGCATACATTAATTGAAGTGACATTTGTGTGTATTAGAATATTGTTAGCATCTATTGTACGTTTGTACCACTTATAATCCTCAAAGAATCGAGAAAATTCTGGAAAAAATTACCTTTTTCACCTCGTTTCTACCAGTTACAAGAATTAGATATTTAGTTTTATAAGATACAGGGTGTCCATAAATTGTTGTCGTGGTTTCCTTACCTCATAACTTTTGATTAAAGAATATGACGATAATTATTATTGCATATTCATGAAATATAACTCAAAAAGTCTTTTTAATAACACAAACAAATTTTAACTATTTCTACATGGCAATCTTTCGAATTTGTGGAAAAAGTTACAAGAAAAAGAAAATTCTGGAAAAAGTTAGCTTTTTCACCTTGTTCCTACCAGTTACAAGAATTAGATACTTAGTTTTATGAGATACAGGGTGTTCATAAATTGTTGTCGAGGTTTCCTTACCCCATAAATTTTGATTAAAGAACATGCCTATACTTACTATTGCATATTCATGAAATATAACTCAAAAGGTCTTTTTAATAACACAAACAAATTTTAACTATTTCTACATGATAGCTTTTCGTGGCACGTAACCCATCGATTCTTGGTTCGAAATTGAGTTAAGTCTCGATGTCTCTAGGTTTAGGTTAGTAAAATGCATGCAATCTTTATATAAGAGCAGTTTAGTATCTTGGACGAAATAAGAACAGCAAAACTTGTAAGAGGTGGCAGCTATCAAAAAAAATCTTTAGTACAAAAGTTGTGGCAGTCTGTCGTGGCACGTAACATATTGAGACTTAATTCAACTTCCAATCAACTGTCGATGGGTTACATGTAGCGAAAGGCTGCCGTGTAGAAAAATTTCTTAACTTTGTTTGTGCTGTTAAAGAAACTTTTTGAGTTATACTTTATGAATATGCAATAATAATTATCGTCATATTCTTAAATCAAAAGTTATGAGGCAAGGAAAAAGCGACAATAATTTAACATCAGAGAAATAAAATGATTCGTTCTCAGTCCGAATTATGAAGAATAAGAATATCTTCGGAAAACAGAAAAAAACTGCTGTATTAACCTAACTGAAAACATATTTATGTTAGATAAATTAATATAATTGAACAATTGAAATTTGTGAAATACTACATTACAGTACATCACTGAATAATATATTTTGCTCTCAAACTTTATTCTTGAATTCTATACATAATTTAAATTACTCCATTTGAAAGATATTTTTCTAATATTCATTACTATCCAAGAAATGATTTGTTATCTTGTGATTAGTTGAATATCTTCGGAAAAATTATAATGAAGAAGAATACCTTTGGAAAATTGAAAAAAACTGCTGTATTATCCTAACTGAAAACATATTTATGTTAGATAAATTAATATAATTGAACAATTAAAATTTATGAAATGCTACATTACAGTACATCACTGAATAATAATATTTGCTCTCAAACTTTATTCTTGAATACTATACATAATTTAAATTACTCCACTTGAAAGATATTTTTCTAGTATTCATTAACATCCAAGAATTTATTTGTTATCTTGTGATTTATTGCTCTTCTAAAAATCACCTGTGTGCTTAGAACATCTCTGAATTTTCATTGCATTAAAAATGAATGAAATTGTTTAGATTTCAATTCTGAGTACTTCATATCTTGTGAGTTAAAGGCATAAATATTCTTTAAAAGGAAAAATTTTTGCTTTTGAACGATTGCTATTTTTTACTAGTTTTTTTTGTCTAGGAAAGAAAACAATAGCTTCGAGTTTAAATATTTGCCCCTTTTAGTTTGTAGATGCGATGCTCTAATGGAAATGTAAACGACGGATATCGCAACAAAAAGATACCAAAATATATAGAAAATCGGTTACGTTAAATTGTATCTTATGTAATATCAAAATAACAATAGGAACAGCAAGAAGTTTTTAAACATAAGTTTGAAAAGCATGGAAAATGTTTGAAAATTTCAAATCGCTGATAAGCAAAGTTATTTAACTTTGCTTATCAGCGAGAAATTTCTTCATAAGGAGACAACCAACCAGTATGTAACAATTTTGTGAAGCCTTATGTTTAAACTGCTGAAACCTCGAGCAACTCTGAAATTAACTTTTATGCATTTTAATGGCAATTAGTTTTTTAAATTACTTATATTAATCTTCTGATAAATTTTCACGACACGTTTTATTTGTATTGAAGAATCAATAAAGTTTTTCCCAGTTTTGTTTCATCCACAAATCTCAAAAAATTTACCTCTTGCTTTATTTAAAAAACGGATTTAAATATTGCTTATTTAATTTAAAAGATGAGTTGAAATATTGCGTATTTCGATACTATCCCATCGAATGATCCTTAACAAAAAGTATATTGTGTTTGTTAGAATGAGACAAACCAAGTTTCTTACTTCAAAAGTTATGGATATTATATTACAATAATAATTTCTGCTCTGGAATTTTATAAGATAACTATCGTACATGACTTTTTTTCGCAAAATATATATTTTTCATTCAAGCATACAAAACAATACCAAAATAATGAAAAAACGTATCTGCATAAATTCTGGGTTGTAAGAAACTGTCTGTTTGTATTTGGTTATCCAATATGCATCGATTATATCTATCACTTGATCTATTTCGATGGTCATAAAACATCGCGTCTTATACAAGTTTACTTTTTTGGAATTTTTAAAATAATTCTTTGATTCTCTTTATTTAAAATAAAAATCTTACCTTTAATTGCAATGGTTGAATTTTTAGAATTCTCTAGCTTAAATTCTAATTATTGACAATGAAAAGCTCACCATGTTTTATTTTATAAAAATGAACTGTGAAAGGTAACCTTATAAATAAGAGTAAGATCTAAAATCATCTTTTATTAAATGTAATTAATATTAAAGAATAAAAAATGTAGTTTTACCATTGTCTCTTTTTTAGGATTCTTGTTTTTTATTTATTTCTACCTAAGCAGTGGAACTTTTAGCTTTGATTGTTGCACTTTTTAATTAAAAATAAAATTAATTGTAATTGAAAATTTCAAATCTGTGTTATCTTTTTTATTTAATTCATGTTATCATATTAGTGGAAGGAAAAGTGAAATAATAGAGTTTTGGCATTTAATGGTATGTACGAATGGCAATTTATTTGAAATACCATTATCAAGTGGTTATAATTAAATTATATGAATACAGAGCACTTTAGGGAAATAAGTTATACAATAAACCAGTGTGACATGCATTTCAGAATATAAGGAAACGAATAAAGAAAAACGAACGATATAAGAAAATTAAAAAACGGTTCCTAGTATAAAGAAAACTCAATCGTCAGTATATAACAATTACATCAGTGTCTTGACTCATATTAATTACGAATTATAAATGGTACTGGTGAATATTAAATACTAACTGAAATACACGCCCAAATGTTAATTTAATCAATAAAATAAAGCATGCAGAGCTGCTCATTGCTAATAATTATCTATATTAGAAAAGGCTAGGCGTGGAAGTAACGGTCACGTGGTTTGGTTTGGCTATTTGCCAAAGAGATTCAGACTCAGCGGTCTGTTTACGTCTATAATTTAGCACACACTGTTTTGAAATAATTTAGACAGGTTTTATGAGCTGAGTTAGTTTTTTATTTATGTTGCTTTGCCCACGCGCGGTAAAAACAATTTCCGTTACCCGTTTATGTTTAAAAATAATCGATTAACAACAGGTGTTAACGGGTTTAACCGTAACAACAGGTGTTACGGTTAAAGTAAAAAATCTGGTTAGTATAAGTAATAGCCGGTTATTATTAATTCTAAGCACAATTTTTATTAATGATAACGGATTAAAAATCCAGTTAGTATTAACAATAGCCAGTTATTATTAATAATAATCGATTAATCGCGTTGACCTTAATATATTTAATTTAATATTTAATTTAAAGAGTATAAATAATATTTATTTAAAGAGTTTAGATATAATATAATATTTAATTTCAAGAGTTTAAAAATGAAAAAAATAAATACATTATTTATTTTTTATATTTGTTATTTTTTGCGTTCGTCGTTTCCAGATTTGTGAAATGCATATCACAGAAATTTGGAGTTCTTATGCTTTCTAAATTTTATTTCCTCTACAACGCTCAGAATAAGGATTATTTAATACTTACCACACGGTATATAACAAGAAAAACTCTAATAAAAATGTATGCTACTTTTTTAAATATCTTGGCTCTTCCTTATTAAACTTTTTTTGAAATAATGGAGTTAAAAAAAAGAATTTGTTAGCAATGCTATATCGTAGACAAGGCAGTTGTCGACACCTCGGACAGTTATTAAACCCTTGTCTTTAATTTAAAAAATAAGCTTTTTCCTAGTTTCTGTTACATAAGTCCATTTATACTCCAAAAGTAAACTACATAAGAACGAAGGGGATGCCGATAACTGTGGCGTCAATTACTCATCCATAGGTTGCCAACATTCAATTTTACACTATTTATTCTCAATATATTGTAAAACTAGCCGCCTTCGGCAACCAGCTTGCTCGCCGGGAATATGATTTCAATAGAATCTTGCATCATTTTATATTCATGGTTCTTTTAACAACGTAATTTTAAACTTCAGATTGTAGATATTTAACCCATGCTCTATTAGTGACCTTGGACCTCTTCTGTTCATTGTCTACATAAAATGTTCCTAATGGAATAATGAATTGAATGTTGTCAAATAACTGACCATGTCATGTAACCTCTAATTTCATGTTGGCGGCACTATCTACACTTCCTTATTCCTCTTGAAAAATATTCATTTGATTTCAGCATTAAAATGACACAGCACGTTTTATGGCCAGCGGTATGTTAGCTGGATTAAAACAACATGCTGATAAAAGAATGAAAACATAGCAACCATAACCATTCAGCTTAATGGATATACTTATTAATATAAGCAAAGTAATATCTCGGAGAGCTTGACTTACAGATTTCACAAAAATCTTGATGAAATAAAACATGAAAGCAAAATGTATTAATGATCCTATCTTAGTTTACAACAATTAAAGAGAAATATGCAATTATATATTTGTCTAAACAATAAAAACGGTTTGAGTTGCGTTGCAACAATGAAAAGTATTGTTGTAAATTATGCGAACAAATATTTTTTTAAATTTATTAAAATTCGAAAAACCATTGTACTGAAATATAATTGATATCATTGGAAAGGTAATTGTTTGCACTTTCAGAAGGGGTAAAAATGATTTTTGTGTTGAAATATTTTCGGATGTTATTAAGGAAAAACGCCGAAATTTCGCCTAATTTTTAGTTAATTAAAATTTTAATTAAATTTTCAAAAAGGGCTCTGAGGTGCACATTCCCATCCCTCAAAGTATGTTTGCACCAAATATCGTAGCTCAGGGTCTAGGGGGCTGCCCTGTAGAGGACCGACACACATTCTCCTTTATTATTAGTAGATATACTTTCTATTGATAATTTTTTTAAAAAACTCTTTATTCAGCTTGAAATAGAGTAATTCAGAAAAATTTATATTGAATCACAACTAGATTGAACTATTTTTATTATTTTCCCTTGAATTAAAAGTATGAATATTGCTTTAAGCGTGCCAATAACTGACTTGGTTTAACCTACCATTATTGTTTTTCATTTAGCCTCTACAACAAAAGCGATTGAAATGAACTCTACCATTACACGCCTCTACCCGCCTTTTCTAGCGAATGTGAAACGCTTGGCAGTGAAGGTCGGATAAATGAATAACACGCAGTAAATCATTGCAAATTAATTTTATTACGGACATTAAAGACATTCCGAAACAAGATCATGGCGAACCATTCAGTATCAATTTCAATATGAAAAGTTACATTAATTCTTTTTTAAGGTGCAGGATGTCTATTAAGTTCGAATGAAATTTAAAGTAGATGTGGCAATTATTTATTTTCGCATATAACAAAGGATACAAAGAAAAGTTGTAAATGTAAAAAAAAAAAAAATTCAACCTCGAGACTTTGAAGAATCTCCGCGTTTCACACCTCCCTGACTTAAAAAAATGATTTTTGGAATTTTGTTTGTCTGTCTCTGAACACTCTAACTCAAAAATGAAAAGGGTAAATTGAGTGAAATTTGGTACTTGGCTTTTACATCAAAATTGGAGAATTCTATCATATTTAGGGCGAGACCTGTAAAAGGTAAATTTATGTTTCTTCCGCCATGTGCATGTGAATATTATAATTCGAAAATGCAAGGAGCTAGATCAGAGGTTCCCAAACTGTGGTACGCGTACCCCTGGGGGTACGCGAACTCATGTGCATGCGAATATGATAACTCAAAAACGCAAGGAGCTAGATCAGAGGTTTCCAACCTGTGCGTGTACCCTTGGGGGTACGCGAACTCAAAGTCGGTAATGGCGGATACAAGAAATCATAATAGATTAAAAATGTTACAGAATTTTGTTTCCCCAAGTTCGTGTAAAAAGTAAATGTGAAAGTTGCTCAAGTCCTAAGCCAACCCTCAAAATAGGGAAAAAAGAAAGCGAAAGGAAGTGTAATTTTTAACTAACCTTATAAGTTAATGCGAAATTATTACAATACTTATTTTATCTCTTTTGACGTTGAATTAATACTATTATGAAAATGGAATAAAACGTAAAACCAAAAATAAGTCCTGCAAATGTTATGAATTCCTGTCATTTGATTCTGAAGCTTACCTAGGCCCTTAACATTATAGATAAAACTTCTTTGTATAGGACGGATGGTTTAAGGGGGGATATGACAGTAGGGGGTACGCGAAAATAAAAAGACTAATCAAGGGGTACGTGAAAATAAAAAGACTAATCAAGGGGTACGTGAAAATAAAAAGACTAATCAAGGGGTACGCGAGGGGAAAAAAGTTGGGAACTCTGAGCTAGAGAAATGAAATTTAGTCTGAGATCTTGTCATCAAAATAATATATTTGCATCAAATTTCAGACCCAATCTGTCAGAGGGAATTGTTCCAGAAAAAATACTCGATTTTGAAAAAGCAGTGTTTTTGAGTTAAATTTATAAATGTAAAAATAAAAAACTCGTTGCATCAAGTTTTCTAATCCTTGAAACAAATTTTTTTGCATAAAAAGCATACGTTTACCAAGATACAGCTGTTTATAATTCTAGACGAACTTTATGGAAACCTTGTATTTGTGCGATAAAATTAATTTTAATGAGGTTGAGAAGGATTGGAAGAAAGTTATTAGAAAAAAAAAATCAAAAGATATTATTCACTATTTAGTGCAAATACAAACAGTATTAAAAACAATAACTAATCATCCTCCAAAAATGATAACTTTTGCAACAGTAACTGATAAATCTTTGGGAGTCACTGGAAGTCACTTAGTAAGGACCTTCATAAACTAAAAAGTTTGAATTAAAATTTACAGAAAACTTTAAATTAGAAATGATGAAACTATACAGTCGCAAGTAAAAATTGAATTTATATTTTTAGACATAGTGAATCCAAAGAAGTACTATTCGGAAGTCCTTGTTTCAGAAATATTCATGATATCATTTGCTAAACGTGAAGAGTAGAGCCATTAAATATTAAATTTCTGCTATAAAATTATATATTAAAATTATTCCGTTAGAACTTTAGAAGAAATGGAAGAATCATCATTGCATTTTAAGATGAATTATACAATACAAAAATTCTAATCTGATACAATGACTTTTATCAAGAATAAAAAAATAGAAAAAGAAAATTAATTAAAATAAGAAGGACAGAAATGCAGTAATTTGATCACGAATCTGGCTATTTTTACAAACTCTTATATCAGTATATTTTGTATTTTGTTCGAGTTTGATTCTGATGAAATCCCACAATGCATTAGAAATAACGAAGATTTTTTTATATATACATTACAAATTATTGAATATAAATAGAATATACGCTACACTTAAAAATTTTGCAAAACTTAAAAAAATGACGAAAGGAGCAACTTCTTTGAAAATTCGATGCGAACTTCTAAATTTTTTGACGGAACGATGTATCTCAATTACCAGGATTTTTTTTACAGTAACTTCTTGCCTTTAGAAAGGTAAAACTATCTATAGAATTTGGTGATCAACGTTATTGTAGCTCTGCGTATAAATAGTGAATTATATTAGTAATTCTATTTTGCATATAAAATACCTTCTCAATAATTCCATGGAATTTGCCGAAACACTATTATAGTGTTGCATATGAACATTTAAGTATATTAATAATTGTACATTCATATAAAACTCATCAAAATTATTTTATAGAATTTTGTGGACAGGAATATTGCAGTATTGCATACCAATTGCAATTTGTTCACTGCAGAAGTATTTGGCCTCACTCACAAGCATTGCATGCAAATAATAATTAAAAATAGCCAGAAATTTCTTACTGAAAAAGTAAAAATATCTTTCGAGACTGATGGGATAAAACAAATATTGTCTTTTTAAAATGATAAACATCCTTAAAATTTTTTTCATTGCAAAAGTTTTCAGTATTTTCAAAGAAGTTACAGAATTTTAAAATAAAAATAATATGTTTAATTGTTTTCCAATTAATCAATGAAATATCAAACTTATCTATGGTATCATAGATTCTTTTTAAAATTGATTTCTAGTTTGATCTTAGAGCCATCTCTCGTATTTGCTGGAAAAATCGAAGCGAGATTTCATACAAAAAAGTTATTTTTTTGTAATACAATTGCCTCGAATGGTCATTATTTGTCAGAAATGTTCACTAAATTTTCTCAGTTAGCATAATTTTTGTACTGGTGTTTGCAAAAAGGAAAATCCTTTAAACTTCTCTACGCGCTGTCAAAATTTCACGAAGCAATTTGATGTCTTTATGAATGGTTTAAAATGTTTTGGTCTACTGCTGACTTCAAGGCCTATTTTAAATACAATATTTGTTTGCTACCCAATCCAGGATTCAAATATTCGGCATTATCTATTTCTTCGAAAGAAATTAAGCATAATGGAACTATCAGTTCATGCTATTGCTGCTTTCGTCCATTTCTCTTTTGATTAAAAAATCCCTGCTCTTTGACGAAAACTTATGATCATATATATCAGAGGTTCTCAAACTGTGGTACGCGTAACTGGGGGTACGCGGAAAACCAGTGGGGGTACGCGAAATAAAAGTTGGTAATGGCGGAAACAAGAAAATATAAGGATTTAAAAAAAAGTTACAGAATTTTGCTTTCCCAGGTCAATAACTAATTTAAAAACTATGTCTTTTGAATGGTTGAATATTACGGAGTGCAATTTTTTGTTATCCTTATAAGTTAATGCGAAATTATTAGTATACTGATTTCATTTGTTTTGGCGTAGAACTAATACTATTGTAAAAATGCGATAAAATATAAAATCAAAAATAAGTCCAGAAAATGTTATTAATTCGATTCATTTGACTCTTAAGCTAACCTAAGCCCTTAACATTATTGATAAAATTTTTTGAATAGGCCGATGGTTGTTAGTGGTGGGAGGATCTGACAGCAGGGGGTACGCAAAAATACAACGAATAATCAAGAGGTACGCGAGGAAATAAAGGTTGGGAACCCCTGATATATATTAAGGTACATTCAGAGGTATGAGTAATACCAAAAAATTCTTATTTTTTTCTTGCTAAACTGAGCTTTATTGAAATTCTATTTCAGAAATAGTTTGGCCTCAGAAATTCAAATGTAACAAATAAATTGTATCAGTGTTCCTGAAAATTTTCCTAGGTTCAAAAAAAATTCTACCGAATGAAATACAACTGGTGATGCCATTAATGATTTGTTGTTAGTTTTCAAAATACACGTAAAATGTTTGTGAAATTACATTACGTATTAACGTAATTTCGGAGAAATAAATCAGAATCCCATCAGAGTTTTAAAAGTTTTTCTTAGGATAAAAAAACGCTTTTCTAACGAATAAAGTAGAACTTAACTGGTGATACATTAATAATAATTGGTTGTTAGTTTTTCATAAAACACGTAAAATATTCGTGAAATTAACTGAATATGATTCACTTACAAAACAAAATAAATGTTTTAAAGTTTAAAGCATTCGATAATCATATTCTGTTTCAGGGCAATGTAGTTGCTTCAGTTCTCTTAAAATGCTATAACAGTTTATTCTATTACCTCAGGATTTGACCTTCGAGGTATACTCAGCCCTTCCTCCGTTCCCTTCAAGGAGGGTTTTTATAGCTTATTTATGCCTTTCCACACCAATAAAAAATGTTATGACTTTCTTTCCATTTGAATTAATGACTTCTTTGAAAATCACTACTTATTTATGTAATCGCCGAGGAGTTTGAAAATATGGCTTTGGGACTTCGAAGTCAACCGAGCAGTTTTGTTCAGCCATTTACTTATGCTTATGTAGCTTTGAAAATGTCAACAAATTTATTTATTTGTTTTTTGATAATTCGTATTTAAACAGGAATATTTTGTTTGTTTGTAGAATGTATTGTTTACTACTATGCGGCCGTGAAAGCAGCGAAAGATATTGAAATATGTATGTTTATTAAATGTATTAAAATAAAAGTCTGTAATTTAGAAAATAATGACCTTGTGTTTTGAAAAATCAATATTGCCTCACCTTACAGACAATACAGCTGCTGCACTGCTAAAATATTAGAAGAACTAATTAATTTATTCTGTAATCACTGTGTAGATGATTTTACCTCCTTGCCCTATTGTATCATTCCACATGTAATCGCTAGTTTAGTTTAGTTTATCTATATTAACGTCCCGTTTTGAAGCAACACGAGGGCTATTTTGGGACGGACCTCGTAATTTTGAACCACGGTCAGATGACGAGGACGACACCTGAGCTGGTACCCCCTCTCCAAACTTCCACGCCACACCAACGGGAGGACGTTTGGCCACTACGTATGATTTAGCGTGCAACAGGCCCCATACACGGCGGATCTTCAGTGGAATCGGGTTTCGAACCTGGAACCCTCCGGCCCCAAAGATGTAATCGCTAGATTTATTGCTAAAGAGGCAATATAAGAATATTTAACGCGTGGTTAATTGCATGCACTGACCACAGATCTTATCTTCCTGTGAAAAGAGGGAAGGCACTTTCCTGCATCAAAATCTCCATTCTAATAAGTTGTTTTGATATTTTATCTACCCGTAAGTTCAAGGTTAAAAATTTAGTTTGCCTATAAATCGGGATTAAACTTGCTTCTCAAAAAATGAAACTCGGATCTTGTTGAAAAACTAAACAAAAGTTTTTTGGTAAACAAAATCAGTAGTATATGCAGTTAGGTAATCTGTATCTCTACTAATAATAAAGGAGAATGTGAGTGTGTGTGTTGGCGCCTTACAGGGCAAACCGCTCGACCTAGAACTACGAAATTTGGCACAAACATACTTTGGATGATGGGGATGTGCACCTCTGAGCTGTTTTCCCGTAATTTTAATTAATTAAAAATTAAAAGAAATTTTGTCCTTTTTCTTTGATAACTTCCGAAAATATTATAGCAGAAAAATTATTTTTACACATCTGAAAATTCAAATATTATCTTTTTTATGATACCAGTTTAGTTGCCATACAATTTTTCTCCAATTAAAATAAATTAAAAAAATATTTTTAGGCATAATTTACAGCCATACTTTTTAGTATTGCAATGAAATTCGAACAGTTTTCATTGTTTAAAGAAACATTTAATTCCTTGTTTCTTTTCCGTTGTTGAAATTTAAGATTGAAGCCTAACGGATATTACTTTTTTTATTTCATCAATTTTTCTGTGAAATATGTAAACAAAATCCTCTAACATAGTATATATATTAGTTAATATATCCAGTAAGCATCATGGTTATGTTTGCTATGTTTTAATTCTTTTTATCAGCATGTTTTAATCCAACTAACATATTGCTGGACGTAAAACGTGCCGTGCCATTTGATGTAGGAATCAAGTATATTTGCATGAGGAGTAAAAATGTGAAGATGGCGCCGACAATGTGAAATTAGATGTTACATGACATGGTCAGTTACTTGACTCCATTAGGGAAATTTATGCAGACAATGAACAGCAAAGGTGCAAGGCCACTAAAAGAACATGGGTTAAATGTCCATCACAATTTGAAGCTTAAAATTACTTTCTTAAAGGAACTTCGAATATCAGATTGTGCATAAGAGATTCAATTGAAATTATATTCCTAGAGAACAAGCTGGCGGTCGAAGGCGGCTAGTGCATAAATTATATGAAAAAATATAAGTAAAGCACATAAAAATTCTTTTAAAAGATTTTCAAATTTTTCGTCATAAGAAGATTTCCAAGAATATATTCCAGTTTTCTTCCGATGTTCTTACAAATCTTTCACTGTTCCTTTAATTCCTTCTCAAAATACATATATTCACATATTTTGTGCTGTATTTTGATATACATCTCTTTCAATAGCCTACTGGGTTTTAGCGTGGAATCAATACATTATTAATTAATTCAAATAAGTAGTGCCTCGCGTGTTAAAGCATTTTAAATGTTCAAATAAAAAGTGAAACTTGAACGCTTAAAATAATTTAGGATTTATAATAATTTTCAGATAAGTGAAAAAACTTTTTTTCATTCGAAAACCAGTTTATTTCTCTGTTTGCTTTTTATATTTTGCTTTCATACCTTAGAGAAGCAAACAGATTTCCTTCTGTAATAAACGAAAGATTCTTGAAAAGATAAGTTTTAGTTTAATTTAGTAATATTTATTTCCCTTTTGAACCAACCAAAACGAGGGCTATTTTAGGATGAATCTCGGAATTTTGAACTGCGGTCAGATGACGAGGATGAAATTTGAATTTTCACCTACCTCTTCATGATTCCGTACCGCACCAGTGGGAGGAAGTTTGGCCCACGATTCAGATTTATCGGGCATCAAGGGCAAATTCACGGCGGATCTTTGGTTGAATAGGGTTTCTGATCTGAAATTCTCTGACCCCGAAGCCCAGAACATTCACTTAGGCCACAGAAGCCCCCTTGAAAAGATCAAAGTAGCTACAAAGAAATAATGCACCTAATAATCGAATAAGACCAATTTTATACGATGATGTTACTAAGCATTACTTTAACTAAGTGTTTTTAAAAGTTTTGGTTGCGACTCCAAGTGGGGTTGTGGAGAAACATATTGGGGAAGCTAAAATTTCCGTTTGGCTTTATTTTTCAGATTCCTTTACATTTATTTGTAAGTTAAGAAAATTCTCTTGGCTGCAAAAATTTCTTACAAATTCGGGAAAAAATTATTTTAGGATCAATTTCCTTACAGCGTCATTAATTAAGGCTTCATTTTTCATTAATTTTCAATCTTTCGGGTGTCAATACAATTTTTTTTTAAGGAAAAACGCATTGCGAAAATATTTTCTACCCGAAAAAGGATTCTCAATGGGAAAGCGATTAAGAACCTTTCCATTTTATACAGAGGAAAACGACTTTCCTAACTTTATTTTTTTAATAAAATGCATATTCATTGGGCAAGTGAAGGAATTAACTAAACTAAACTGGATAAAAAAACCCAGCTATCTAAAAATTTCATTTATCTCTAGTTTAACTGTACCATACATATCGAAGTAACATAGAAATCAGATTATATCGAAATGAAATAAACAATTTAGCGTAATATGTCTTTTATAATAACCATACAACATGAGACTCAATTCACGTGACGTGAAGACACAGTCACATGACAAACGTAATTACTCATGTTATGTAGCATCTAGCTGCACGTTGTCTAACCCTGTACTGCAGCATCAAATTCTTTTTCCTCCTGAAAATTACCTAGTAGATTCCGAAACTTAATTAGAGGCGGAGCATTTAATGTTCATCACCTGTACATTAATGTTATTACAATTTATTTGGATAGATGCTTTCATGAGTATTATTTCTAATTTATTTCATTTTGTATTTGGCAGTTTATAATTTAAGTATACTACATTTTTAATTGACGGGATACCGGTTGAATGTCTTTTGAATGAAAAATTAAAGAGTTTAAGAAGAATTTTAATGAATCCATTTTCCTTTTACTTCTACAGCAATACTGCTAAACTGACTGCTTCAATCACGTTTCCAACCGATTTGAGCATCTGTAAAATATATATTCTATGTTAAAAAATAAACCGAATCTAATGAAGAAGATAAAGGGATTACATGATAGAGGATTTCAGAATTCTAAAACAATAATACAGTTTTGGCTAAAAACAAACATTTATCTGAGCCCAAATTCTCTTGAGTTGACATTATATTACCTCAGTTATAAATGGGTGTATGCTTCACTGCTAACTTAGTGAGCGCAGAACATGAACAAGTCACACTAAAATGTCGCCATAATGGCCGTCAGTGATCATAATATTTTTTAATGTTAATAATCCTTACTTAATCATTCCTCGTGTTAGACAATTAACGAATGATCTCTAAAATTATCTGTGTGGCGTTTTGATGGTTTTGTAAGGTTGTAAATACGAAGTCCTTTTTCGCAAATTTTTTTTCGTGACATTAAGCGTACATATAAGTTAAAAAAATTATAAATAGAGTATTTATTATTTATCGTAAGCAGAACTAAATGTAGTTAAATACAATTATTAAATCTTAAATTATTAATTAAATCTTAAATTTGAATAAAATTCTTGAAACCAAGATGGCTTTTTATTTATTTATCTAATTAATACAGCAGAATCTATTTCTAGAATGCATTATTTTGCGGCCTCTTAAATCATATGCCTTTTCCACAAGGGGTTGCATAAAAAGTCCTGATGTTAATGAATGCTATAAATATATTCAAAGTGCTCACGACCCCATTTGGGGTCTCAGATAATGACTGGAGGAATCTTACATTAAAAAACTGAATTCCATACTTCCAACCTTTTCTTTTTTTAACTATCAAGCATGTTATTTCTTTCATTGCTTCACCAGTTTTTCAGTGCAATGCTTTACCTCACTATTTGAAATTAAAGGATTTATTAATTAATTTTTGAATTGAATGAAAACAGGTTTTAAAATTCTATTTTTCATAAGGTGTGATAGATTCATTTTTAAATTACGATCTTAAATCCATCATTTAGCATGTTATATATGTTATTAATTTATATGTTATAATTAGCTAAAATACATTATTTATAATTAGCTAAAATAATTAATTTATAATTAGCTAAGTAATATGTATTACAGTAATTTAAATTCGAATCATGCAAGATCTATAAAAAAACCCACTTCATTCAATCTCATATTGTTTTCGAACGTCATTCTGCCTAACACTTCTTTGCCAGATGAATGGAAGGTAATCACGTTTTTCATTAGATACGGACTAATCAGTACATTTTATTCTATTTATGTATCAAACTTTAGTTCAAATGCTAACACAGTTTCTATGCATTTTTTCCTTTGCATTTTTGAGTCTGCTTCTTGGTCTTTACGCTTTCAGCTTAACAAAAATTAAATGAATTGAAAATTTTATAGGTGGGTATATCTATATATATAAAACATTAAGGTATGTGACACAGAAAAGAGGTTAATTTTCTTTTGCCGATGGCAGCGATCGGTTTGCTTACAAAACAAAAACTATAGCCTCCTGTATTTTAGGCATAACTTCATAGTCATAGCCTGTTACTATATTCGTTCTGATGTAAAATAACTTTTTCTCGAAAAAAATGAGTTGAAGATGAAGAATTCACAATATTTCTTATAACATAATGAAACTTTGGATGAAGCTATTCAAAAGAAATCAGTTAGAAATGAAGCAAATGAGTTTAGGCGAACCAGAGAACGTTTAGATGAACGTCAAAATAGTTTAAGTCAGCTAAGATAAAATCGTGTCAATTCACAAATTGAGGTGAACATCACGGAACTTACTATTATAAACATTGTACATTGACTATTTTTCTGTTATGTGCACACTACTTGGCGCCTTTTTTTGTCTTGGAAAATTTTCCTGGAGCCCTGAATCGCCAGTTTGACTCTAGAAGCGTCAGGAAAATCATGCTATTCGTTTAACCGATGCTCTGCGCGGGATCAACTAGTTTAAATTAATACTAATAATATGATGGACACACCGGGTGGCCATCGAAGGCAGCTAGTTCTAAATAAATGAGTATAAGGAATGTAGAAAAATAAAAAATAATAATTATCAACTTCTGCGTATATTTTTTGAAGAACAGTAAGTACTCATGTATGAAAATAATGACCATACACATATTAAAATCACTACATAAACCATATACTTCTATACAAAAGAACTTTGTAAAATATGAAATTAAAAATTTCTCTTCTACACTTACTTTGTAAACATTTCATAAATTTCTTCACGGACAAAACCACTTTCACTTGCTTAAAAACACATCACAATGCACGCGCACAGCCGAAAAAAGATATCAATTAAAATGACATCTGTCTCTAGAAGTTACTTAGAATGGTTTACATATTGACTTATAAGGCAAGTAATGTGACATATATATGCATCATTGCATAGTACAGAGTTTTTAAAGCATCACAAGCTCTCTGATTCATTGTAATAAACTTTCTTATCCTGTTGTATTTATAATATCTTGACAGTCAGAAGCCGGTTATTTTGAAATGACATCTTTCCATAAATAGTCAACACTTGTCAGAAATAGTTTGAATAAAACTTCCTTTTAATGCTTTTTCCTGAGGTGGGTCCAAGGTGTTGTCTTATCCTTTCTTAGCATCCGGTTTTTCCTAGCACCGGAAAAGGTTCCAAAGCAAGACGGTTGAGTAAGAACTGTTCCGTATTATCTTTCTTTTCAATCGAGTGGGCAGCTAAAAACTCAGAGAAAACTAACTGATACTCAGAATTATTCAGATTCTCCGGATGCCGTTTACAGACGAAGAAAATAATACATTCATTACTTCCAGATATTATTTTAGAATATATTTTTTACTCATTTTCTTATACATTTCATTATGTGCAGTTATAGTTATTGACAATGGGATGGATGGAAAAATTCGGGATGGATCCTCGGGATAAAATTCAAAGAAGATTCGAACCTCTAATCCGAAACATCGTAGCATGATAATGTTTTAGATTTCATTCATTTGTCTTGTCTTTTGTCTGGTTTTATTGCATCAGACTTTACATTCTGTGCGAAACGATCTTTACTTTACGCAGTTTACAGAAAGAATACCAGCCTCAGAACATTACCATGCTAAAAAATTTTTGTTCTGTTAAAATTTAAAAAAATTCTGTTCAGTAATGCAAATTTGATTTTCAAGTTGTTTTTTCTTTGAGATTTACACTATTTAAAAAAATTTGCTCTTATTTATAACAACGATAGCGTGCACACAGAAAATTCATTTAAAACCGTTGCAACGCGCGTGCATACAAGTGCAGTAACTGAAAGAATGAAAACTATTGTAAATTATACTGAAGCATATTTTTAAAAATTTATTAAAATTAGAGAGAAATTGTCCGGAAATAAATTGTCATCCCTTAAAAGCTAATTTTTTGAATTTTATAAAATGGTGTAAGAATGGATTTTGTACAATAGTATGTGTTCCCAAGTTATTGATGAAAAACTTTAAAATTTCGATTAATTTTTCTTATACGCTTTATTATGTGCAAGTAATATTTGAATAAGTAATATAAGAAGTAATATTAATTCAAGCAAGTTACTTGAATGAAGTAATAATACACTTAATTTAAGTATATACTTCATTAAGTGCAATTAAAAATCTAATTAAAATTTGAAAAAAAACCCTTTTCTTAGCTAGCACCTGCTACTCAAGAAGTACTACCAGCCAAATTTGATAGCTTTATATCATGAAAATCGGCTCCAATCATGAAATTCTCCAACTTTGACACCCTTTTCTGAAAAATTCGTTGCTTTATAAAAGATGAAAAAACAGTTCGCCCTGTAGAGAAAATTGCACGAGTTTTCATCATGGATATCGCAATACGCAACTTACAGATAGTATCCAGCCTATACACATTATCATGTTAAAATTGTTGTTTCCTTCAACATATGATGATGGGATTTATTTTTAAACATTTACTTTGTTTTATAGAACGCAATTTTATACATAGCTGTTGTAGAATTTATGCCATTTGATCAAGGAATGTATTTTCACTTAATAATTTCTGTGCAGAACTCAATTGAAAACTTGTAAAAAAAACCATTTCGTTAAGTGTGTGCAGAAGAATTGTTTCTGTAACCCACTCCGGAACGGAGAAAAACTGAAGGAAACAAAAAGATATATTTGCAGTTTTGCTAAAAATATTTATATAGGGAAAAAACATAAAATATTTGCTATTGAGTTCGATGCAATTTTCCTATAAATTATTCTTGAGGCCAAAACGTCCCCTCCAAATCTCAGAAAATTATAATTACTGTCAAATTTATTTTTATTTTTATATTATCACTTTTAAAGAGAAATTCGTTCATCTTTTTTCTGCTTTTTCTGTTGTTCATATACTGCTTCAAGTTGTGAGAATTGTGCTACTGCGTTCAAAAAGTGCCGGAACTTATTTTATTTTGAAAGAATGAACACAGATAGAACCTGTTTATTTGGTGTTTTCTTCGAAGTAACTAATCTGTACAACTGTGCATTTTCGCCATCATTCATACAAAGTTGAAAATACCGATTTTCAAGTCTCCTCTTGCCATCTCCTCCAGTGCTTTCGTCGCTGCACTTCTTGGGAGCTTGAGAATCGTTGCCCCTTAAGCAATTTCTTCATCAGAGGAAAAAAATCACATGGGGCTAGATCAGGGGAAAAAGCTGGTTGCAGAAGTAGTGGAATATGATGTTATGACAGGTATGACACCAGGAGGTACCTGTGAGTCAATGTCTGATTGTGGAGGAGCATCGACAAATTGACATTCTAAGCTACGTGAAGTTTTGAATACTTGTAATCATGTACGCATTTGAACTGGATAAAACCTGTTCTGTCACATGATACACTTCGCTTGTTCTGGAAGAAATGACATAATTCATTTAAATTTTGAAAGTATTTAAAAGGATATGGACCTGTTTGAATATAGTAGTATTGCTTAATTTTAAATTTTAGCTCAAATTCATAACATTTGTAATGCTTCAAAGCCCTAAATCTGCAATTTTCTTGATAAGAATCGTTGATACTTTGTTTTGCTTCTTAAAGAAATGAAAAATTTTGTATCATTATTTACACTATGTTTCATTTTCAAACATTTCTATAACAAATTTGTCCTCTGCATTGAAAAAATTAGTGCATACATACCATTTTCAATTAGAGTAAATATTATTATGTATCTCTCTACTTAGATTTATGTTCGTTTTCATTCGTAAATGCTTTTGTGCAATCTCGAGGTTGAAATAAAAAAGAAAAGCAAATTATTTCAACTAAAAGTTATGCAAAGTACATAAACTTAAGGGTATAAATCTCTGCAAATACTAAATTATCAACACGAATATAAAACATTCTTTTGGATGATACAATCAAAACACGAAGAAGAAAACAGTAAGAGGCCGAAAGAAAGATTTAAGGAACCATTTAATAAGTGTTGTTATTTTGTGAAGGCCAGATAGAATTCCATTCTATGTTTTTAGAGTCCACGACGATCCAGCCCACCCAAATGGGCTAATAAAGAGCCGACGGAGAAGAGAGCAAAATTCTTAAGCACTCCAAAAGCCCCACAGTCGAGTCAAAATGAGTTGTACAGGCATCACTCCAACAGTGGTGATATTTTAATCATTCTTATTAAAATCTGAAGGTAAACAAACATATGTATCTATGTCCGACTATCTTCTCACGAACCACTAAATTCTGAAACGAGCCAAAAGTACCAAAAGATGGGAAATAATCCAAGGAATCAATTTTGACCATTGAAATTCCGCAATTATAATTAGTTAAAAATATATTAATTTAAAACGTCAAAATGAATGAATTCACGTGCTGCCATCTATTGGCCGCATAGTGGCATTCACGGCGGATTCTTTTTCCCCCTATTATTAGTTTTCACATACGGTGTTGCATTTTATTTATTTTTTATTTAACGGAAGTTGGTATTTCTTTTTTAGCAAGCTTCTGTGTTTGGATTTATTAGCATTGGAAAAAAAATCGTTTTCATGCATTTTTTCTTTCTTTTTTTGTATTAAGGTGTTCATAACGTTTGTTGGGGAATATTTGTTATAAGTGACAATATTTGTTGATTGTTGAGAAAAACGGAGGCGGAGCATATGAAAATATATGGATCCCAAGGTCTCATGTGATCTCACTTCTCTCCTACCGGGAATATCCTATTATTCGAGATAGCCCGTGAAATGCCGGGCCGCACAGCTACTTACAATTATCTTTTGTTCTCACCCAGTCACTGGAGAGAAAAGTTAAAATTGAACTGGTTAATACGCATGAACCGATTAAAATGCAGATGCTCATCCGGCCGACCGGGGAGAAGGAAGCTTAGATTAACAAATATAAACCACGTACTTACAGTTGTAGTCGATATTTAGGAGTAAATCGGAATTATTAGGACTAAAATGTAAATAAGGCACCGGAGATTGAAATCCTAGAGCTCGCATACTCCTCAAAACAACCCATCGCTGGTGTGTACAGTTGTAGCCTTCACTGCTGGGTAATTAAATAAAATTAAAAACAACAACAACAAAACTAACACTCTGTTCCATAACCTATGCCTCCTCGCTCACCCGACGGCTTAGAGCGTGGAAACTCATATTGATTGAACATTCTGGTTGGGAAAAAATAACAACAGGGATTTCCATTTTAATACGATGCTTAATTCATTTTGTCGAAAATTAAGGGTTTGCTCACTGAAGTAATCTTCTAATATCTAAATGCACATGCTCGGTGAGTTGTAATCATTGGTTAGACTTAAGATTACGGTACGGACTCGTCGCCAAGTTCCCGAAACATTCGCCAACCGTTAAATTTCTCGTCAAACGGTCGCCAACTTAGATACTGAGAAAAACGCTTCCGAAACACTCAATTTTCGTTGGTAAGGCTGCAATCAAAATTTTGTGGGGAGCCAAATTTGGAGAGTTATTGCTTGAAAAAATTATACCGTACCGTAGTGGGTATCTATTAGAAATTGCGACTAACTGAGGTATAAAGCTGTGCTGTGACGTCACGTCCTTTTCCCTCCCGCAAGATTCTCAATATTTTCCGAAAATAAATTGAACTTGCTCAGTTGACGTATGACACGTGACCACGAATTGACTCTATTAGATTAAAAAGCGAGGCACGTTAGAGACATTCAGCTTCGAAACCAAGTGCTTTTAGATCTCCTATTAAGTCAAATGATGATTTGTTGTTAAGCATATGTGCACAAACGTTTTTGTGTTAGTAATTTTAATTTGCTCGAATAAAATTATGTTGACATATTTTTAGAGAACACCAATGTAGCGATGCAAAATATTTATTTTAAACAATAGATTGTTTGTAAAACCTTTAATAAATTGCTTAATGTTTACCGAATTATTTATTTCTCAGCAGAGGAATCTATCCCCCCTCCCCTGCCCCATTTTCTAACCTTATTGTTATCTATAGCGAAGTAAATGCAGAGTGCATATATTAAAAGTGATTACTTACGTTTTTTTCTTTTTGGGAACGCTGCTAGTTTCTTATTCTTTTAAAAAGAGAGAAAAATTCCAGCATTTGAACAATTTTTTGCATCATGACTATTCCTTTTTAAGGATTTTGATCAGAATTTTGTTTTCCGGAGTTAGAGTATGTTTTCTGACCCGGCCTTATTATACTTTTATGTGCTAAGAATTATGGTTAATGATAATAGTTGTTTATATTTAATAATGGTTGATGATATAGGGGTCGAATAGCAACGAATTATTTTCAAACTCAGCTATATTATTTGTTTGGTTTTATTTATGTCCCTTTTTTAATTCAAACGAGGCCTTTTTTCATAAAATCTCTAAGAACTCTTAGTGTGTTTCATTTTCCTTTTCATCTATTCTTTCATTAACAATTCATTTTAAATTTAAGAGAGAAAAATACTATTTTGTTTTATCGGCAAATGATGTGTTCAGCACTAAATTTAGCGAAATGAAAATTACTGATGTAGTTGTGAAAAATGAAAATAAGAGAGCTATTAAGAGACAAATATTTCACAAAAAGTAAATAAGATTGTTACTGAGATAGATTATACATTTTTAGATACTACAATTCCTTGTGATGAAAATCCTATGGCGCAAAGATGATAGTGGTAAGATCTCATTTCGGGCAGATGGCCTCCAAAACCGTAACCCTATTTCACTAAAATATCCGTCGTGTATATGTGTATAGTGCACGTTAAATACGACATCATCGGGCAAAAGTCCTCTCGTTTGTGTGGTGCAGAAGTTTAGAGAGGGGTGTCAGCTCCGGTGTCGCCTTCGTCATTTGACCGCTGTTCAAAATTACGAGATATGTCCCAAAATAGCCTTCGTGTTTGCTTGAAAATGGAAAATTAATATATTTAATCTACATCGATGAACATCATTTGATTTATTGAATACTAGCCGTCTTCTTCGACCAGCTTGTTCCCCAGGAATATAATTTCAATTGAATATCTTATGCATAATTTGATATTCATGGTTCTATTAACGATTTTAAATTTCAAATTGTGATAGACATTTAACCCATGTTCTTTCAGTAGCTTTGCACCTGTTCTGTTCGTTGTCTGCTTGAACTTCCCTAATAGTGTCAAGTGACTGTCTGTGTCATGCAACATCAAATTGCACATTGTCCTTATCAACTTCACTTTTATTTCTCTTGCAAAATATGTATTTGACTTTAACTTTAAAATGTCGCGGCACATTTTATTCCATCTGCATGTTAGCTTAATGAAAATACTCTGATTAAAACATAGCATTACACATTAAGATATTACCTTAGCTTTCAACAATGATAGAGAAACACGCAAATAAATATTTGTTTAAACAATGAAAACGGTTTGAATTCCGTTGCAACAATGAAAAGTATTGTTGTAAATTATTCCAAAAATATTTTTAAAAATTTATAAAAAATAGACAAAAAATCGTACGACAACTTGATTGATATCATTGAAAAGGAAATTGTTTGCACTTTCAGATGGCGTAAAAACGATTTTTGTGCTACAATATTTTCGAAAGTTATTAAGGATTTTTGGTTATTTAAAATTCTAATTAAAATTTCTAAAAAAGGGCTCCGAGGTGCACATTCCCGCCTTTCAAAGTATGTTTGTGCTAAATTTTGTATCTCTAGGTCCTGTGGTCTTCTCTGTAGAGCGCCAACACACACACAGAGAGACACACACACATTCTCCTAAATTATTAGTAGAGATAATTCTAAAATAGTATTATATTTTATTTTTTAATTTATGAAGGGATTAGTGGTTATATAAAACAGTTTTTTCTCGTATCGGTTTGAAGATTAAATAGTTCCGTTTTTGAGATGCAATAGCAATGAAAATTGCCCTGTATACGGAGTTTTTGTACGATCGTGGGTCGAATGATCTCATATTGGTGTGGTATGGAAGTTTACCCAGTGAGATTCAGGTTCTGGCTTCGGCATCTCAACATCGTTCAAAAATACGAGGGTGGCGCCATCTATAAACCTTTTATAGCTACGGAAATGCAAACCAATCATAAAAGTAGTCTGAAATAAAGCATCGATTATCTTGATTTAATTTCAAAAATCTATTAGCAAGAATTAACCAGATATCATACTATGAAAACATCTACTAGGCGGTTCGAATTACAAAATCTCAGCTCAGGGCACTGTAGAGAATTCAGTTTAGTTATGTTAACGTCCCGTTTTGCAGCAGCACGAGGGTTATTCGGGGACGCGTTCGTAATTTTGGGCCGTGGACATGCGACGAGGACGGCACATGAATTGGAAACCCCCTCTGCAAACGTCCACACCACACCAGAGTGAGTACGTTTGACCCCCCCCCCCTATGTATGATTTAACGTGCAACAGGCCCACATACACCGTATTGGAATCCTTGGGACCTACAACCGAGACGTTACCACTAGGCCATCGCGGCTTCTAATGTAGAGAGAAAACCATCGGAAATGTTCTGTCTCTCGACTTTCTCGTATACTCCACGACATGGCGTGTTTTATGTTAAATTTCATCGTATAGTGAAGAGATTCGAGTATACATTTTGCTCCTTTCTTCTTTGACCGATTGAGCTCAAAATCTGATACAGATCTATGATTTTGGTGCCAAAGCAAATTTCATTTATGTAACTGCGTTCACATACACAAAATAGACAGCCCAAGAGATAGTCAACCGTTTGACGAATTTTGTCGGCGTCAGACAGAATTTCCGTTGACAGATTTTGTTCTAAATGTGGTTGCTACGTACAATTTTAGTGATAAACTAGCCGTATTTCATTGGCTAGCTTGTTTAGTATTTGACTTATCGTGTTCCCAGAGAAATAGACATATATAATTCAGAAAAAGAAACGGTATATTTTTGTGCACGAGAAAGTAACTAGCGGTCATAACCATACCAAAGTAGTTTTCGTAGCCGTCAAAAATACCAATTCTTATTAGTATGAGTTTCAGAAGATAGGATAAGAAACGACCTCCCCTTCGCTTAAAACAACAGCTGGATTTGAACTGAATCAACAGTTATTATCTATTTAAAATAATTTTTTGATAACTGTTTATTTATCCCATCTTACGACTCATAAAGGTGAAAGAATTTTAACTTTCTGAAATTGCGTCTCATAAATATTTCGGAGGTTCCATTTCCCTATGACCCTATGTTTTATTTTCCTATAAAAAATTAAGGTACAGTTGAAAGCACTAATGTAAGTTTTTTAAAGTTTTGTGCGATAAAATGAATTTATGTATACCGTATTTTAGTTCACCGTCACAAGTTTTAAAAGAGGCTTTCTTTTAGACTATCATTAAGAATTATATACTAGCAAAATTAGTTGCAAGATTTTAATTCACTTTTTGGCGCCGATACAAAAAGTTTAACATTCTAACATTCTGACTTAAAGTATTTGTCTTTGCCGGCGCTTTTTCTTTAAGTTATGCTTAGAAAGAGTTATGCAACTTAATTATATTTCGCCCGGAAGCCATTGGTTTCTGCCGTAGAAAAACAAATTAAATATATTAAACTTATTTTTCATCTGCATTTTCTTGTTGTAAAGAAGATGAGTTATTAACTGAAAGTTATTGATTTTTAAAATTTACTAACGTACGAGATCCACCACTGGAGTTACATACATTTGTAAACCTAACATTTATATCTTCTTATGCTGCTCTATTGCGTCACATCCTATTTTACTTCCTCGTATACAAAGAGAAAGTAATGTACTCGTCAAAAAAATTCGATATCAAGATGTTGATGATTCTCCACGTTTTAGAACACCCCGAATCCAAAATAATAAAACAAATAAATAAAATGAAGTATTTTTGGAAGTATATCTGTCTGTTGGTCGGTGTGCCTGTAAACACAATAACTCAAATCTAATGAGATGGACAAATTAAGTTTGGTATGCAGACATCACAATAAAATTGAAGATTCTAATCAAATTTTGGACGAAATCCGTGTTTAGGAAGTCTATCTGTCTGTTCATCCATGTGCATTCGAACGCTTCAAAATCTCAATGAGCTGTATGCAATTTGCAAATTTCTTTATTATTAGAATGCGGATCTGTATCAAAATTTAGATCTGTATCAAAATTTACATGCTGGACTGTCTATTCCTGTGTTATGAACACGATAAAGCAAAAATATAGCAAGCAAGATAAATGACACCAAAATTGTCGATCTATATCAAGATTTCGACCCAAGCATTTAACGGGTAGACGTCCAAACTGAATACTTTATTATCATTCCCATATTATGAAGGAAAACAAAAAAAATGCGCTATATTATTTAAGTATACGAGAAAGTCGAAAGGAAAACGTTCACGCTCTTTCTCCTTCAAGGCGTATAATGGATTTCGAAACCAAAATGGCACGGAGCATTAGATGCGTATTATGAGAGCATAATTTATATTGGATACATATTTCATACAGGGTTCCCACTTAAATAAAGGCCACCCCCTCTTAACTTCAGAAGAACGGCAGCTATAGTCATGAAAGTAGTGTCTAGGTATAGTAAAACTTGTTTGCGGTATGCGATGAGACCACTTACAATGCCACCTGGTGGCAAACTTCGGAGATAACGATCTTATCTCGTAAACGGTACAGAATAGCGGAAAAACGTCAATTACAAAGTTGTAGAGCATTATCGATTTAGTACAAAAACACATCTAGTGCACACGAACAGAACGCAAATAACGATTCAAACAGCGACAGGAAAAATTTGAATCACCGACGAATTGGAACTAAAATCATTAATATGAATTCACGTAATATATGCGGCTACGACCACCAAAATACATCGCTTCTCCATTTATTATTTTTATTAATTTTTAGAAAATGCATAATTTATATATAAAGAAGAGTTCACCGAATTTGGATCGCTTGAACTTTTTTTTTTCATGTACAGTGATGGAAAAATAATTTTAATTGAAAACGAGTAGCAGAATTTTTTTCAGTTTTTCATCTTCATAATAGCGTAATTAACTTTTTATGAAATGCACTTTAAAGCAGGGAGAAAAAATGGCTTAAAAATTGTGTCGTCGGTCCAATCAAGGAAACCGGATGCCTAGACTGGAGCACAATTAAAGCAATATCTTTGATTCTCAAATTCACATCAGCACACAATGCATGAAGTCAAGTATGGCATTTTATGCACTGTATCACTTCCTTTTCTCCCTTTGTTGTCTCACAAATGGTCTTTAGTTTTATACCTTCCGAACCAACATTTGATGGCTTTAATGTTCGCTTATTTACGTATTTATTATTTATAATAAACGAACACTAAAGGCATCTATAACACTAAAGCCTCTCTCTCTGTATATATATATATATATATATATATATATATATATATATATATATATAATTAAATATTTCAACTGATCAAAACATGTGTTATATTTTCAATGTATGCAAATATTAATCTAAAAATTAAAATTAAAATCAAATTACCTTATCAATAACCATACAAAAGATAGTTTGATTAAAGACTGTCACACTATGAAAAAAGACAACCTAAAATTGGAATTCCAACAATCAAATGCCTATCAGCCTTGGGAACTGATACGTCGCATTAAATATAGATTTTGTGGCGCCAATCCTCTGCGAAAGCCAATTGTTGGAAAAAACGAAAAAATAGGAGAATAAATCCCCAAAATCTTACAATATTAGAAATGAGAAAGTATATAACTTATAACATACCAATTCAATAGTTATAATATATATATTTTCTTTGATTAATTCAAATTTATGAGGACAACTAGTGGTGATAGCTGCTTTCTGAGGTATTCCTGTAGTTTAAGATATTAACCACATTGATTTAGATGGTCCAGTTTAGGCAACCTTTGGACAACTACAACAAAAAATTCCCCATACTATATTTATTTTAATAAAATTATTATTATAGCAATGTATAGCCGAACAAATTCCCTATATAATAATATATTTTCCTACTTACTTTAAAACTCGTAAGGGCTTTTTGTCTTTTGTTAAAATAATTAATGGATGATACCCAAATCTTAATAATTGTTCTCTAACTCTAAGCACTTAGCGCTTTCTCCTAAAAATAATTTCATACACCCTATTCATATCTTTACAAGCTAATTTGCCTATTTTATGGCCCAAATATTTAATACAATTGAAGTTGTGGTACCGGTCCAAATTCGTCGACTCTCTTCTGTATTTTGAAAGGATGTTGCTCGGTATAAAGTCTTAATTAAAAGGTTTTCTAAGATTAATTGCGATTACTGTTAAGCTTGTTTTTTTATTTTTTTATGTTTTAATTGTTCATAAATATTCACTATTTAATGTTGAGGGTTTTTTTTATTTTAGCCTAATTATTATTTAATATTCAAGCAACTTTTAATTTTTTATGCCTGGCTAATTGATTACAAAAATGGAATCTTGCCTGCATATTCATAACCTGTTGAGTAGTAACGATTTGTTTTATTACTAAAAGTTTTTATTCTTTTCTCTCAAACTGTGAGCCATGGTTCACCTTTCCTGGATAGAATCGGGGGCTATTTTTGATCGTTATTTAAGCACAAATCTTTCGTTCAGATTAAAATATATTTACAACAAAGCTCATTGCTATTTATAAGCAATGCTGCAATAACGTACCCTGTTGAATTCTATGGAGTAGCTGAGACGTGATAGTCACGTTACCCGGGACATCAGTATTAATGATGTTTTGCTAATAAAAGTTATAATTTCCCAAGGTTTTGTAAACTTATACTTTATTCATAATAAGTTAATTAAAATAAGTCTAGCATTGATAGATTATAAGTAATTTCTTTCATATTTCGTCGTTATTTAAAATTAAAATTACTTATCAAAATTATAACCAGCGGAATTTTCTCTCCCCTCGACTTTCTTGTATGCTTATACAATATACATGGATTTATGTTCAGCTTCGTAGTATAGTGAAGAGAATGGAGTATGCGTTTTGAGATTCTTCCTTATGATAGAATGGATTCAAAATTTGAAAAAGATCTGCTATTTTTGTATCAAGATCGCATACCAGTTTAGTTATATTAACGTCAGACTTTGAAGAAACACGAGGGCTGTTTTGGGACTGACCGCGATTTTGAATGATGGTCAGATGACGAGGACAACACCTGAGCTAACACTCCCCTCCCCAAACGGCTGCATTGTGCCAGCGGGAAGGCTTTTGACCCCCTAAGTGTGATTTAGCGTACAAACAGCGCGATATACGACGGATGTTCAGTGAAATCGGGTTTCAAACCTCGAACCCTCCGGCCTCAAAACCGAGACATAACTACAAGGCCACCGCGGCCCGGATCGCATACTAATTTTTATTTACTTATCTTGTTGCCTTTTTGAGTTATGGCGTTCACATATAAAAGAAAATGCAGACCGTCAGGCAATCATCCCATTCAAGGTTTTGATTCAAAGATTGATACGCACCTACAATTGCAGTAATAGAAACATGCACCAAATTTTAGATATCTAGCTGTTTGAAATTTTGAGCTATCATGCACGCATTCATACGGGCAGACAGACATACAGACTTTCCATAGACAGATTTCGTCCAAAATTCGAAAGAAATCTAGAACTGGTGAAAGGACATTTTACAAAATTTCACCCGTGAAGCTTTTTTGTTTTTGAGTTATGGTGTTCCAAGACAGACATAATACCAAAATTGTTTTTTTTTTCAGATTCAGCGAGTTGTAAAACGTGAAGATTCGTCAAATTCATTCATCGTGATCGATGTTTCTGACTATTCCAATATTTTCTCTTGTAAATGTTAAAAGTAAAGTCATTGGAAAGAAAGAAGACAGATATTTCTGAACAGTTTTCAAAATTTTCAGAAGCATTGCCGAGTTTTACGAATATAAATTATTGTTTAAATAATTTCTTCAAAAGGTCTGTAACATTTTATAAAACAAGTAATGAATAATGTGCAATTCCCAAACAAAGAGAAAAATGAATTCATCGAATTCGAGAATGTAGCGCCATTTTATCTTTATGAAACGGTTTTGTTGGCAAATTTCTCATCTTACATTTCTGAAAAATCTTCTGGGGAATGCAGAGAGTAGCCAATTTCGAGTTAGTTGGCAGCTTTCCAACTCAGATCAATCGAATTTTTCTCTCGGAAGAAAACAAGAAGGATTTCACTTCTGCCCAGTTCTACTGCGTTGTTGCTTACATTTTTCATCGTTTCTTGATGATAAATTATTATTCTTTATGTTAACAATTTGGTTTTAATTTTTTTTTCGCTTTATTTTCACTAACATATGTATTACTGCAAATACAAGCTGTAAAGTGAAAATCTAAATATTTTTTAAAATAAAAGCCTTTTAGAAACTAAGCTTTTAGAAATGCTCCAAAAAACTGGAAAACAACTTGAGTAAATTGAGATAAATTTCTTAGCAAATATATAAATAAGAATTTTTCGTTTTAAATCATGTTATCTGTCGATTAATTTCGTCTGAAGTTTTATACACATCTACAAATGTTAATGTCAATTGTTAGTGCATATACCAATTAATTTTCTTTAGCTTAACAATTTGCTTTTAATTTCTTTTGTTTTATTTTCAGTAACATATGCATCACCGCAAATCAAGCTGTAAAGAAAAAAAAATCTGAATATTTTCGTAAATAAAAGTCTTTTGTTAACTAAAAGTTGTAGAAGCTCCGCGTAGTGTTAAAAAACAACTTGAGTAAAATTGAAATAATTTTTTGGCAAATATAAATAAGCATTTTTTTTAAATAATGGAACCCAGTTGACGGATTTAGTCTAACGTTTGATACAAATCTACAAATATTAGTGTTAAGTCCACATGCCAATTATTATTCTTTACCTTAAAATTTGGTTTTAATTATTCCTTTTTATTCTCTCTAAATATGCATCACCGCAAATCCAATCTGTAAAGCAAAAAAAAAAAAATATTTTCTAAAATAAAAGCCTGCTGTAAACGAGCCTTATAGAAGCGTTACATAAAATTTCAAAACAACTTGAGTAAATTAAGAAATTTTTTTTAGCAAAATAAATAAGTATTTTTTGTTTCAAATCATGGTACCCCTTCGTTAACCGATTTCGTCCAAAGATGGATACAAATCTGTAAATGTTGCGTTAACTCAACAAACCAAATTAAATTTCATTCACCAGTCTCACTATCTGGCGTTGACGGATTTAGTCCAAAAGTACATACAAACTTACAATTTTGTTGCAAAGATCGTCTAACAAAACTGACCAATCAACAAGTTGCGTTTTTAAGTTACACACCCGAAAGGACGAACAGACAGTCTACTCGTATGCAGATTTGATCCAAAATTTGACACAAGTCCATAATTTTGATAATAAAATCAATCATATGCCCAATTTCAATCATCTAGCTCATAACGTTGTCGCTAGGGTTGCCATACGTCCCTTATATACGGGACTTCCACAGTTGTTCCGTTTTCTCCCGGAAGTTCCTGAATGGGAAGAAACAGAACGTACTATTGCATATTTACGAGTAAGAAACATCGATATTGGCAACACTGAGGTTCTATTCAACCAGATTGAATATCTAAAAATTTATTTAGAGAAAAATAATACCAACCAAAATGGCGAATCAACTACGAAATTGAGTATGGAAGAGAAACGGCTGACGATTTTTGCAGATACTAAGAGTATTGATCAAAAGTAATGTCTGATAAAGCTACGAGAATGCGTATTTGCCATTCCAGCCCACAATTCAAATGTGGGGAGAATGTTTTCCCCAATGACAACTCAATGGTAGGACGAAAGATACAGGTTGTCAGTGGAGACAATTGAAGCAGTTTTGATTTGTCACTATAATTTTAAAATGACTTATGCCCAATTTTATAATTATGTGAAAGATGATGATTTAATTGAGAAAGTAAAATTCAACATTAAAATATGACTGGGTTAAAAAGAATTAGCCTCGCATCTTATTTTTATTATTCTACGTGTTCATTTATTTTATTATATTGCTTAAACTTTATTGATTTTTTTAATCAGAGTAAAATAAACCATTACCTACCCACTTTTTCTATGTTTTATTTATTTAGCATTTAAACGTCCCTAATCAATGCTTTGCAATTATGGAAACCCTAGTTATAGCGTTCATATTTACACAGGATGATGGATAGATAGGTAGATTTTCCTTTGACAGATTTTGTCGAAAATTTGACAAAAATCCACAGTTTTTGTCGTCGTCGAAAATTTGACAAAAATCCACAGTTTTTGTCGTCGTCGAAAATTTGACAAAAATCTACAGTTTCGGTTTTAAGACCACATACCAAATCTCATATGTCTAACAGCTTTCGTTTTTGAATTATCGTGTTCACAGACAGACATTATTCCAAAATTGATCTTTTCGAACTTAGGGGGTCTAAATCGTAGACATTCGTCAACATCTCGAGATCTGATTTTTGACGATCACTTTCTCTTTTTGAACTTTATAAACGGGAAAGTGACAGTTTACCTGACGAAACTATTTTTTTTAGGAAAAGGAGATTTTTAAAAAATTAAGCTAAGAAGTAAATAGATATTACGGTTATTTTCTACATTTGTTGCCAAATAAATTAAGGTGATTCAGGAATCAGAATTATAATACAAAAAAATCTAGAATTCTGCATGGATATTTAGTAAAAGAAACTCATATAAAGACAAAAAAAAGTTAAAAATTGAAACTGGCAGAAGCGAATTCTAATTTATCTTGTGCCGACATGTCTTTTGATAAGCACTAATTCGGGTCTGAAACTGATTGCCACGTTTTGTATTCAATGAATCGTGTTTTGTTGCAACTAAATAAGTGAATTAAAATCTGCAACTGAAATTTATTTTCATAATAGATAAGACATTTTTAGTATGATTATGTTATAAGAACTAAGAAAAAACTTCAAACAATTGATCACAATTTAAAACAATTAATTGCAGGTGTGATTGCAAAAATAGAATTCCAAATATCTTATCTATATGACATTATAACTGTAAAATACACTTCTGGTCCCTAGTATCACACCACTTTTTTAGCTATTTGATTTTCCCTGACCACCGTCAAAAAATAATATTGCAAATTAGTTATACTATAAACTTATTTCTGTTGTCAGCATTTCTTTTTCTCAATTAAAATATAGTCTACAGCGATGAATAACGTATAAGTGGATAGGAATTATTACCGACTTCTGATATAGCATATTCAGTTTACGTTAAAATATATACCGTTTAATTAAAATTTAAGCTAAAGGAAATAATTTCAAAACAATTCCAATTAAATTATGCCAACAATGTCAGGAACTTGATCAACACAGCCATATTATGCTCGAAAAATGAAGAAAAAAAATTATTATTCAATCAAAATTATTACAAAATTAACTACATGACTGACATATTTTACCCCTTAAAATTCTTAAATAATTTAAAACCATCAGACTTGCCAACACATAAATTAATTTAAAAGAAAAACAATATTGTCAAGTTGATTAGAAATTTAAATTCTAAACAGGGCTTAATAAATCCGGCAAGAATGGTGTCACACGCCTTCATGCATACACTGCCAGTGCTCGGTC
The DNA here is from genome assembly GCA_013235015.1 of Araneus ventricosus. Lineage (NCBI taxonomy): Eukaryota > Metazoa > Arthropoda > Arachnida > Araneae > Araneidae > Araneus > Araneus ventricosus. Next base: position 159,450 of record BGPR01001485.1, on the reverse strand, counting down.
AATTGACTGTGGAAAAACTGTTGTCATACCATGAATTAACCTCGCCTCATCCGGCCCAATCATGGCTTTAAAATTATCATAAGACAATTCCCATTGAAAGCTGTCTTTGCAATGGCTATCATATAATTTCAAGGACAAACGCTTCAAAGAACTAGATTGTACTTGCCAAATGCCGCGTTTATTCACATGGCCGGATTTATACATTTCTACGCCCTAGGCCAAAGCATATTTCTCTCTCAAAAAAGTTGTTACATAATTTCCAATTTAATATAAAGTAGTTTAATCTGGAACATATAAGCACTTAATATAATCTTTATATTCTTTGAACCACATTAAATTTATAATTCAAAATTGCACAACAGAAGCACCTGCAAAAATACTTCTTCGAATTCCTTAAAATCGTCTGAAATATCTACTAGAACTTCTTCGTTCGCACCGTGAAAAAGCTTGAAGGGTCAATGAAATGGACAGATCTTATTAAATCGATTTCAATGCAAAGAAAAAAATGGCAAGAGACGATAAGGTCCATAGAAGACGAAAAAATGTATAGCTCAATGTATCTAATGTCTTTCAAAATAATACTGAAAAATTTGTAAACATTTGGGTGTTATTTCCTCCATATACGCGCCCCCAGACGGCTGCGCCCTAGGCCATCGTCTAGGCTGGCCCTATGGGAGACCTGGCCCTGTTTATTCATAAACATCTCTTTCTACGTAGCTTCTTCAAGAGTCACTAAATCCAGCAATATTTTTGTAAATATTTGGGTGTTATTTCCTCCGTATATGCGCCCCCAGACGGCAGCGCCATAGGCCATGTCTAGGTTGGAGCTATGGGAGACCTGGCCCTGTTTATTCATAAACATCTCTTTCTTTGTAGCTTCTTCAAGAGTCACTAAATCCAGCAATATTTTTGTAACAATTACCAAAACTGATCGAAGATTCAAGATGATTACATTCTCATCCAATATTGTACACAAAAAGGTATTATGAATTGTAGAAACGTTCATATCGATAAACTGTATTCGTTATTGTTGTTTATATTACGGCTGAAATAAAAAATCCGGTTAATATGAATAATAGTCAGTAATTATTAATAATAACCGATTAATCGCATTACATTACACCACCTGCATCCCCGTGTTTAAAGCCATTTGTCTCCTTTCCGGTTTGGATGGATGGATGTGAATTTTATTGTTTTAAATGAAAATACATATAATAAGGTCAAAAACAAACAATAATGAAAGAAAAGAACCATTCACTGGACAAGAACAAACATAAGGACAATACGGAAACAATGTGAAAACAAAATACATCGAAATAAAAGAGATAAAGATTAAAATCGCATTGACCATAACATAGACATATCGCTGATGATTTAATTTCAACAACTCAACAAAAGAGTAAATCATTTTTTGGAGGGGTAGGGGATACATGTTCCAAAGTTTCGTACGGGTTTTCAAGTAGGTTTTAATTCTTTGGTTTACAGTAGGTCTTTAATTCTTTTTGCTTGTTAGTGAGTATGGGAGCTCAATAATTTAAAAGCGCAACCATCTAGATGGGTAAAATTCGGCACATAGTTTTATCAGCAAAACTGTACATACACCTGCATCAGATTTTGAACCAAATCCGTTAAAGCAGAGATTTTCAACCTGTGGTATGCGTACCCCTGGGGGTACGCGGGGGGACAGTTGGGGGTACACGAAAGTGATCTTCGTAATGGAGGAAAACGGGAAACGTAAGAATATTCTATAATTTCTTATTCTCAAGTTCGTATGAAAATGAAATTGTACGAGACCGAAAGCCTATCCACGAAATACGGAAAAGAAATAAGTAGATTAATTTCTATCAATTGAGTAAGCTTTCATTATAAGTTAATGCGAAATTATTTCAATGCCATTTTCATTTGTTTTGGCAATGAAATAATGCTATTATAAAAAATAGGATAAAATATAAAGTCAAAAATCAATCCTACAAATTTTATTAAGTTCATCAGAGTCGTTTGACTCTTAAACTAATCTAAGGCCTCAGCATTATTAATAAAAACTTTTTTGTGCTGAGGGATGGTTCGAGGGATATATCAGTAGGGGGCACTCAAAAATAAAATGACTAATGACTAATAGGGGTACGCGAGTGGAAAAAGGAAGGGAACAGCTGCGTTAAAGGCTTGACTAACAATCGGTTTGTATATCTTGTGAATGTGAACGTTTCCTCAAAGCCGCAATGTGGTAGATGAACATGTGCACGTAGTCTGATGAGGTGTCAAGACCACATATCAAAGTACCTGAAACAACCTGATACCAGTTGATTTGAATTACAAAATTCATGATAACAGCAAGTGAAAATCTTGGTTGATTATTAAACATTCTTTACATGTGAATGGGTCCATTATTAGTACTTTCTCGTATACGAATTATTCAGAGAATATTTTGTAACCATCCAAAAAATTGGCCTTAAAGTCCTCATATTTTAACCCCCTTAACTCTATGAGCTCTATCCCGCCCCAAACCGCCCCATTCGACAGAGGCTTGGACTCGGGCGGTTTCGGCTGCCTGAGTGTATTTTACGGGAGAAAAGTGGTTCCTTTCTTTGTTAACAATTGATCGCCGAAATTCGGGTGCCGTTTTTCTGGAAATTCTGTAAGGAAAGGGAGGATTCCATTCTTTTTTCGTGTACGAAAATTTACTTGAATTTTTGAGCTTCTGGAATTCTCAATCTAGCCGAGTTCAGAGAGTTCAATCCGAAAAGGTCATTTTCGGAATTATATCTGTCTGTGAACACGATAAAAAAACTGAACTTGTTAGAAAAATGGAATTTGTCTTCTGTCCTGCCAAAAACCCATTAAAGATCTCTATCAAATTTTGGACGGGAAAATATCCAAAATGCTTATTCGATTCTCTTCACAAAGAGACGAACACAAAACGTGCCGTATTGTGGAAGTATACGAGAAAGTCGAGTGGTACAGAAGTACTCCCACTGGTTCATATAGTATTTTTATATTGAAGAAAATCAAATATGAGTTTCATTTTCTTTTAATGCAAAAAAACCTGTTCTCTTTGATGGACCTAATCAGAAATTGCATACAGGTCAAGAATTTTGGTGTGAGGATCATTTGCTTATTTCATAATGCATTTTCTAGTTACAGTTCACAAGAAATGTACCAAGAGTAACAATCGCCGCAATGATATTTGCATTTTTAGTATGATTTAACTCGAATCCAATCGAACTGTCACTATTTGATTATTTTCGCAAATCTTTTAACTGTTTCTAACAATATGATATAACTTCAATTGAGATAAATGCAAATTTAATTATAACTAATTTTTATATATAAAAGGCAGATACTATGACTCACTCATCACGAAATCTCCCAAACCACTCAGACTAGAAACTTAAAATTTGGAAGGTTGTTGCTTCTTAGGGAGTAGGTGCTCACTAAGAAAGGATTTTTTGAAATTTTAATTAGAATTTAAATTATTTAAAAATTACTTTAAATTTTAAAGTTTTTCCGGAATAACTTCGTAACTTATTATCGTAAAAAACATTTTTACATAATCTTAAAAGTAAAAAAATTAGCTTTTCAATGACACCGATCTTATTTCCATGCGACATTTTGTTCGATTTTAATTAATGTTTCAAAATGTTTTAAAACATGAATTGTAATAATGTTTTTATTGTTGTAAATAAAATTCAAACCATCTCATTATTTCAGCAAATCTTTTATTCACGCGCTTTCGAAATTGTTACGGTTGTGATAGTATAAATTGTTTTCTTGGGAAATTAACTCAAAAGCAGAATTTTCATTTTGGTATTCATTACATTTCTGAAATATTTTATCGCACCTGCTTCAAAGTAATATTTTTATAAAGCGTGGCAACATATATTTGATTTCAGATTTGTTTGTTTTTATGGTGTGTGAAGGAGACTGAAATGATTTTCGTCCTTCCTTCAAGCATTTAATCTCATGCTTTCCTGCCATTTTAAAATTATGAGACATGAAAACGCTTTCAAATTTTTGTATATTGCATTATAGGTAATTTTTTATTAAAATTTTGGTTAGGCTTAAGAGTACAGTACTGCCGCCAAACTTGAATTTCCTCAAGTGATAACTCATCAAATTTGATACTAGAAACTAGAAATTACAGCCTGAAACTAGGAATTACAAAAAGGCAATAGTGTTAGGGAAAACTAACTAATTTTTAAATTTTATTGCCTACCTCCTATACTCCCGGGTGTCTATGAATTTTTTGCCGCCTCACTTTTTGTACTCACTGGTTCACACGGGCCTCCAGCATGTTCGGCTTTCCGCGATCATATTCACCGTTAATCAATCTACCGATGTGTGATAGATGAATTGAGTGAAAGTTATTTGAAACTCAGTTTGCGAGTTTCGTAAGCTGCGATGCATCATACAGAATTGTATCGCTGGTATTTTAAAATTTACGTTTTAAAATATTTTATTATCTGTCAAATACAATAAAATATTCACCTTTTTGTTCAACTTTCCTGAGTTATCGCGGCTGAAACTGCGACGGGTAATGCTATAATTAATATAAAATACAAAAATAAAAATTAATTTAAACGGGCGAACCAGCTGGTCGCCGAAGGCGGCTAGTAATCAAATAGAATAAAAAGGACAATGCTCATAATAAGTTCTTGAAATGTGTGTTGTCATCATATTGAAGGAAAATATTGCAAAACACGTTTTTAAATATCGCTTTTATTTAACCGCATTTTGCCGTTCTAAAAAAACTATCATTGTACGTTTTATTTACAAGAAAGCTGCTACTCCTTGCCGAGAATATATTAAAAATATATAAAAAATATAAAATAAATAAATTTTATACATTAAAAAATATATATTTGTCTCTAATTATATTGATTATAATTTTTAAAAAATTTCATAAGGAAAAAAGCCTGGCTGTGAAACCAACGTTATTGAATTAGGAAATAATTATCTGACTTTTCGGATAGTGTAAAATCATATTCCTCGGATAATAGTTTATAAAGTTGTCGATGGAATTTCTTAAAAATACGAAATCCAATATCTATTAATAAAAATTAAAATGCTTTTAAAAATACGTTTTTAATAAGGTATTAAAAAATAAAAGATTATTTTTTATTTATATTCTAGAGATCAATAGAAAAATAGTAAAACGCGAGATGCTTATGAAAATATTCTTAGTGAATTGGAATTTTAATTACGCTAGTAATATATTTTTATTTGTAATGAATGTTTAGGTTTTTTTCTCTTATGACATTCATTGTGGCTTATTTCTGTCATTGTATTCTTTGCAGCACCTTACCCTTTTGTAGTTTTTGTTTCGATCTCCAGATTTCTGATAAAATATTATTTTCTACTTTTTAGTTTTCAATATTTTCCATGATTCATTGTTATAATTTTTATGAAATCTTAAAAAAAATAATTAATCTCAAAAGCAAAAACAAAAAAAAGTTTTCAACCAGATGGTCCCTCTTATGCGGAATCAAAATTTAATTAAAATGCATCCCCTAACTGGCTTAATTTTGAATAAGTTAAAATATTGTATTGTCTCGGGAACACATTATTGTACAAAAATTCAGATCTCTAGCGCATCAGAAAGTATGTGAAAAATCGATTACACGAGTTCACTTTTGCAAACAAGAAATTTATTTACACGAAAGAAATTAAATTAGATTAAAGCCGTTAAAAAGCATTGAAAGAATAATCTCTGTATAATCAAATTTTGAATGGTTGTAGGGGACTTTTATAGATGCCACTTTCGGAACACTGGTTGCCTAACACATGGGCCTAATGATGGTGGATCACACATTATATTTAATATCTTTATGTCAGAATATACGAAAAATTAGAGTGGAGAACACACTCAGTTCTTTTCATTGTGATATGTTTTGTACTCCATTATTATTTGACCTAGTTTTATCACTTAATGTGATATACTTGGACCTCTAATGGGGTCATTAGAACTTTAGGTGTTGTCTGTACTGACCAGTGGCCATGGCAACCAATTCAAACAGGTATATAACTTTTTGATTTTGGAACTGGTCTGCCGACAAGTGTAATGTAGTGTAACAGTTTGGGGGCAATCTTTCTTTTTAGAAACAATTTTAAGTTGAAATAAGAGAATCATAACTGATTTTTAAACTAGAACCAAGCGTGTCAAAACCTTACGGCTACCATGGGTCAATTATCAAGAGCCAAATTTAAGTGGAATGTAAGAAAAAAAAGTCAGAAAAAGAACATTCGCAAAATTCATTTTTTTCTTCTTGCTGGCAATAGGTTCCCTTCTTTTCATAATTTTTGTTCTTTGAGAGACATTTTGTTCGCAGTGATTATTTTAAAAAGAATCTCAAAACGAATGTCCATAGTTCTGTATTATACAAACTAATAGAAATTAACTCTGAATTTAATGTATAATATTTATTTTTACGCCGTCGAAAATCCAATGTCAAAAATCAAAATTAACGCATATAAATCTAAAACGATAGTTGAGATCATTTATGATTTGGGCTTATGATAGAAACAGGATTGCTTTGGTTTGTTTATCCTTTTAAGGAGCAAGAATTGATGTTTAGACAAAATTTACTTATTTAAGAGGCTAGAAAATTCTCTTACAGGTCACAATTACCATTAACCATCAAAATTTCCCCGCTGGCCCGTGTTGGGCCTTACACCCTTTCGGGTAGGATGGGCCAGTGAGGGTGTCAATAAAACAATGATAATTACTATTTAAGGGGACACCTCAAATATAGGGATGAGAACCTGACGTATATGTAAGCAGTCTCGCTTCACAGTGGGATATAATAATGGTGTGGGGTTGAGTTGCCTCCTTTCGATGAAATGTCGTACCTCTGTTTGAGGTGTCGTCGCATGTGCTGTCCATAATGAGGGCTATAATGCGGGGGGTCCATAGTGCCCGAATTATTGGTCGTGGCGGCCTGGTCACTCATGTTTTCTCCGTATGCCTAGGCTGAGTAACTCCTTTGTGGTTTAGTGGTCGCAAAAACAAGCGAGAATATTAATTCCTCGACTTTCTCGTATACGCGCACAACATGCGGCGTTTTGTGTTTTCCTTTATATAGTAAAATGAGTATAGACTATGCATTTTGGACCTCCTTCTTTTGACCGATTGTCCAAACTTTGATACATATCGCCAGATTCGGAGTCAAGACCACCTCCCAAATTTCATATAGTGGGAACACTGGGATATTGATACACTTTTTGTTTTGGAAAGCTAAAAAATTATTTTACCAACGGAAATAATTAGAACTAATACACTATATTTATGCATTTGTTAATCTAATATAGGATTTCAGCCGAGTTTTGGTCATAAATGAAATAGTAAAATATTTATTACACTTTTTTCCAAAAAAGGGGGGCCGCGATGGCCCAGTGGCAAGGTCTCGACCTCGGGGCCGCAGGCTCGAAACCCGATTTCCACCGAAGATCCGCCGTGCATGGGATCTGCTGCACGCTAAATCATACGTAGTGGTCAAACGTCCTCCCGTTGGTGTGGCGCAGAAGTTTGGAGAGGGGGGTTCAGGTGTCGTCCTCATAATCTGACCGCGGTTCAAAATTACGAGGTCCGTTCCTAAATAGCCCTCGTGTTGCTTCAAAACGGGACGTGAATCTAACCTAACCTAAAAATGGATTTGTATCAATCTGCCCCATCAAACAGGTACATTGATACACACGGAAATATCAAAATAATGATGGTTCATAGGTCTGGGATCAAAACAAAATTTGTTTTATCAATAAACTTTATATTCCAAATCAAGATTTAAAAGTTTAATAAAGTAGCAAACTTTTATTTTAATCAAAATTCAACATTTTAAATGAAACTGGAAAAATGAAACGATATAATGCCTCAGAAAATAATTAATCTCTACAGATAATAAAGGAGTATGTGTGTGTGTCTAAAAATACTTTGGAGAGAGGGAATGTGAGCTTCGAAGCCGTTTTTGGAAATTTTAATTAATTAAAAATTATGGGAAATTTTCGCGTTCTTCCTTGATGACTTACGAAAATAATATAGCACAAAATAATTTTCACACCATCTGAAAATACAAAAATTATCTTTTCGGTGATATTAATTAAGTTTCCATACATTTTTTTCCAATTTTAATAAATTAGTAAAAAATATTTTAAACCTAATTTACAACAATACTTTTCCTTTTGCAATGAAATTCAAGCCGGTTTCATTGTTTAAAACAAATATTTAATTGTGTATTTCTCTTAGATAGTTCATTTTTGAGTTTTTTCCACTTCGGAAGACGATTTTGGAAAGTAGTTGCTGTTAAGTTGCATTGATACTCACAGAAGGCGCGTATCAATATGCTCCGGAGTCAACTGTATCAATTTGCCCCAAGAGACTTTTTTACTTAAAACAAGGTGTTACGCAACATCAATGCTAAAAAACTTCAAAACTTAATATAGTTCAGAAAAATAAATGTTTTTTCCTACCTTTAGAGTAGATTCCCTGGCAGGAAAACGTAATTAGTGAAAGAAATCACACTACACGTACTTAAAGTAAAATTTACTTCGACTAGAAGAATAGCGGTTTCATTCATTTGTAAATTAATTTTCGACTTAGCATGGCTGAAAAATATACCGTGTGCTAAGGGTTACAGAGGCATATACAGTGGCATACAAAAGTTAAGGAATATTTCATAAAATGCTAGAAATTTGCAATTAATACAAAAACTATGTTTCGAAATCAGTTCTGGAGAATCGTGTGACATTCAATAGAGTATCATATACATATTACAGTGAAGATTCGGTCATGAGGGCAATTAGGGGGAAAACCAGAAAGGGATGAAGGCGAAAATGGAGTTTCACCCATCCTGTTTCACAGAAAGCTGACAACGAGATGTAACTTTTATCAATGGTTACGGTTTAATGTGTATAATATTTACATGCATTTTCGTAAGCATAGCACAAATATTCGGGAAGATATAAATGTTTCTTTAAAAAATCCCTAATTTTTCCGCATGTGTTTTGCTTATAACATGCAGAGTTTTCATTCAAATTATTCGAAATTTGCAGAATACTTGACACTATGTTATAGAAGTATTGTATTAAACTTTGAAGTAAATTTGTTGAATATTACAGGAAATATGAGTGTTTGTACTAAATTATTTTTTTACTGCGCATGTGCGAGACGCAGAGGAATTTTTCTTTCATAACTTCAAAGCCAGATATATAAAGAAACTTTAAAAAAAATCCAGTTGAATCCCATTAAAATTCAGGTTGATATCGGCATTTCAGTGAGGTGAATTTCAGTTTCTCTTGAAGAGAAGCTAAATGATGAAGGTTCTTGCACAAACTGATATTTTTAAACTTGAATCTTCGATTGGTATTCGAGAAAATGCAATTTGAATAATGTATTTAATTTATAAGTGTTCATGGTATTCAGGATATTCAATTTTACTAAAATTCAATGTTACTGTTCGAAGATTCAAATTTAAAAAATATCAGTTTGTGCAAGAACCTTCATCATTTGGCTTCTCTTCAAGAGAAACTGAAATTCACCTCACTGAAATGCCGATATCAACCTGAATTTTAATGGGATTCAACTGGATTTTTTTAAAAGTTTCTTTATATATCTGGCTTTGAACTTATGAAAGAAAAATTCCTCTGCGTCTCGCACATGCGCAGTAAAAAAATTATTTAGTACAAATACTCATATTTCCTGTAATATTCAACAAATTTACTTCAAAGTTTAATGCAATACTTCTATAACATAGTGTCAAGTGTTCTGAAAATTTCGAATAATTTGAATGAAAACTCTGTATGTTATAAGCCAAACACATGTGGAAAAATTTGGGATTTTTTAAAGAAACATTTATATCTTCCCGAATATGTGTGCTATGCTTACGAAAATGCATGTAAATATTATGCACATTAAACCATAACCATTGATAAAAGTTACATCTCGTTGTCAGCTTTCTGTGAAACAGGATGGGTGAAACTCCATTTTCGGTTTCATTCATTTCTGATGGTCCCCCTAATTGCCCTCGTGACCGAATCTTCACTGTATATATATGATACTCTATTGAATGTCACACGATTCTCCAGAACTGATTTCGAAACATAGTTTTCGTATTAATTGCAAATGTCTCCCATTTTACGAAATGTTCCTTAACTTTTGTATGCCAGTGTATATGAGGGGATATGAACATCTGGAGCCATTCCAATCATCAGAATTTAAGAACTGTATCAATTTTTCCGCGAATCAATCTGCACCATCTCCCCCTATATCTAACTGGTATGTTTTTGAGATACTGAGTTCACATGCATACGAATAGACAGCCAGCCAGGTGATGGGTTTAGTCCAAAATTTGATATAGATCTACAAATTTGGCGATACAAATATGTGCCATATTTTATTCACCTAGGTTTTTTTGAGTTATATTTTTTACATGAGCATAGGCAAAGAGACAAACAGACTTTTTTGTGACTTCCGTCCAAAATTTGATAGAAATCTGCACTTTTGGGATAGATACGACTTTCAGAATTATCTTGTCCAGTCCATCCCGTTTTGAGTTGAGGGTCTAAAATGGGAAAAGTGATCAAATCTTAGAGGCCGAATTTTCATGGTTACAATGCTTACTTATTGTTTTTATACATTTCGTATGAGAATATAAAAGATTAAAATCTCATGACTAGCTATGGCGTGAAAATTCTATGTCAGAAAGATTAAGTAATGTAATAAAATACGATAACCTTTAATAATTGGAATTTGTTTTCGTGAAGGGTATCAATAATGTGACAGAAATTTAGTTATAGTAAAGTCCCGTTTTGAAGCAACACGAGGTGTATTTTGAGACGGAACTCATAATTTTGAACCGTGGTCAGGTGACGAGGATGACACCTGAGCTGCCATCTCCCTCTCCAAACTTCGGTGCTACATTGGCGGAGGACGTTTGACTAATGCCAGATTTAACGCGTAGCCGGTTCACAAACACGGCGGATCTTCAGTGGAATCGGGTTTCGAACCTGGGACCCTCCAGCTCCGACGCCGAGACCTTATCACTAGGTCACCGGACCCCATAATGTGTTAGAAATAGTGTGGGAAAAATGCATGAATTGTGCATGGGAGTAAAGAGAAAAAACGATCAAACATTAACGTCTTAAAAGCCTTTAAATAAAATTTATAAATATTGCTAAATCTGTTCCAATGTACAGCGTTATTGTTTTTAATGAAGTTAATTAAAGTTGCTCTCCTCTCAAAGTGATAATGAAAGGTAAACTACGCAATCAGCACGAGTGTTATCCTACAAAAAACAATCTGTCGTTCTTTTCTTTTTCCTAAATTCTATTTTCAATTTTTCTTCTGAATACAATCGAGAAAAAGGTTTATTTTCTGATTTGACGATATGGTTTCCAACACTGTCTCAGAAGTTGTCTTTAAATTCTAACATCAACAACTCTTACATCTGCAGCACATTACCAAGAAAGTACAAATGTCATCGGACAAAAACATTCTACCACTTTTCTCTGTTTTCTGAATGCTGTTTACAGCTTTTCTCCTGAATACAATCGAGAAAAGGTTTGTTTCTTCTTTAAATTCTAAGAATAACAAATCAACCATTTCCTGCATATTACATTTTATTATATCCCTGGAATCAAAATATTTTGTTCTATTAAACCATAACGCAGCTCTATGAAAGGATTGAAAACGTTGCTTTTTAAAAATATCTGCGTTATTTGCAGTTTTTATTATTTCGTAATTCAGAATAAAAAAATCAAAATAATGCATTCAATTTGTTTGAAAAATTGTTTAATTTTATTCGTGCGTAGATGAACTAATTTATCAGTGTCTAAACAATATAGTAACTTTGAACAGTTTGAAAACTAACTTCTACAGTACTTCTAGAAGAATATCGCTATTAATTCGAATTCAGTCTTTAGATTCATTGATGACCTCATTATTTTTAACCATAAAGATTTCAATACAACTAAAAATACTCTGTATCCAAATGAACTTAAATTAATACAAACCAATAGCTATCAAGAACCAGTTATTTTTCTGGACTTAATTATTGATAGTCAAAATTCTTTAAAAATAGATATCTATGACAAAAGAAACGAGTTTAAATTCAGTGTCAATAGATATATTTTTTGGAACTCAAATATCTCTTCTAAAATCTACAAAAACACTATCATTAATCAACTCATAAGAATTAACAAAACCTGCAGCGATAAAAATTCAATCAAGAAACAAATTCAACACCTTATAAATAACCTTAATAGTAATGAAATTCCTACCTCCTTCTACGAACCTTTAATTAATGGATTTAAGATGTAAGTACAGTATTGCATATTAGAGCTATGCTGGCGCAGTTCTAATACTGTGGTAGGGTCTCTCAAGCCAGACAGGTCTAATGTGATTACCTCGAAAACGCATCTTTAAGTCGTTAATTAACGGATTTCAAATTCAAACATTATTTAACACTTACCGTTTCCACTTTAATTTTTAACTACACTAGTTACACTATTTTTAAATACACTCATTTCCTTTTTTATCATCTTTCATTAATTTTATTTACACCTTAATTTTTAAATACACTCCTTTCCTTTTTATCATCATCCCTTAATTTTTATATACACCTTATATATTTTTTATATTACACATTAATTTTTAAATACACTCCTTTCCTTTTTTCATCATTTCTTTAATCTTCATCGTTTCCTCAGTGTAGTTCGCTTTCATCCTTTTTTTCCATCGATTTCCTAATCTTCATCGAAACTCCCCCAACCTCAGAAGTAACTTGATATTTTCGTAAACATCCGGTCCTTACGTGACGCGTTTAGTTATTCCCTTTGTCACGGCTCCCGTTGGTAGCATCTCTCAGTTTTAGGTTCGCAATTTCATTTCTTTTATTTGCATTTCATTCAAATTCTTGGTTTATCATAATGTTCGGGGTAAAGGACAGTGTTTTTTAGCTATATGCCAACACTGTTCGCAGAAAACATTATGATTTCACTAATTTTTTTAACGGTTCGTATAGATTTTACTTACCCTGATGAGCATCTATACGCTTTTACCGATTTACTACAATCTCTACAATCTCTCTATTTTATTTTAACATTTTTTGACTTTCATGATATATATATATATATATATATATATATATATATAACTTTTTATTTTTGATATTCCTAGTTTGAAAGTCTTCTCTTTCTTGTATTTCCTGTTTTTATCTAAAGTCGTCAATCATATGATTGATTATGTTGACATATTTAACTATATTCATTTTGCTACAGTACCGCCCAGTACTTTAAAAAATAAGCGCCTATTTTAGAATTTATTCGCTAAATCTAATTGCTTAAATCATTTAATTTAATATAAATTTATAAGTTTTGAACATGTTTTTCCTGGATATTAATATATCCTGAATTTAAGATTAAACGTTTACAGCGTTTAAAATCTTAATGTCTTTTTAATGTTTTCATAATTCAGTGTTTATAACCTTAAAAGTTTTTGTTTGATGTTCATTCTGTGTCACGCAACACTGTAATCGGAGTTTCTGTGATGTGTATTTTTTTTAAAATAAATAAATGAACATCACAAAGAAACATGAAAAAAGGAAGTTATTTTTCGCAAGATTTTCTACCGATCTGCACCTTTTCAAGGTGAAATTTTGGATTTCTGATTGAACTTCAGAACCAAAAGCACATTTTAAAATATTTTTAAAGTAAACATTATTCCTTGAATCTAAATTCTTTTTTCCGAATTTTGAGATGTATTTGACGTACATGAAAATTTTCTTTTAGATTTAAGTAATATCAGTGGACAAGAAGTATTGCAAACACGATAGTGACAAATGGATATCGCAGCTGAATGCTAAACATTCTTTATACAGCAATAGGTGCATTATTATTACATTCTCGTATGAATGACATGACGCCACCCCATACCCTTGGTGTCTATAACCTCAAGGGTTATTTCAACAGTTGGGTGGGTGCAGGGAGGATGAGTACAACCATTTCCACCACAGGCCCTGAGATCCCACGCGAATGCCATACCCCGAACAACTTTAAATTCTCCCCTCCCCTATGATTTAAACTTATGAAAAAACCACAAAAGTTACGCTGAAGCAATTGCAGAATCAAATAAATAAACGCCTTGTCTGGGCAACACACGCTTAAAGAGTTTGGCATTTACAGACGGAAATAATAATAAACATTTAAATCAGAAAGAAAGTACAGTCGGACCTCTATTTAGCGAACCTCTATTTTGAGAATTTCTCTATTTTCCGAACTTTTCCTTGGAACCAAGAACATTTTGCGAATTTCTTGGTAAAATAACCTCCAAATAGCTGAGTGCATTGTCTATTTAACGAACTTTTCCATGTGATCCAATATTTTTTTCTCCCCATTTCTCAAAATATTTCTGAACATTTCACACTTATTCTTTCTTTTAACACATTTTATGGTGATAAATGACTTTGAACTGGTTTCACCAGTCGCCTAACTCACAGAGAGCAGTAAAATCGCTATCATTCTTTGTATTTCATCCAGGAAGTGCAACCTTTATCGACCCCACCCCACTGTCCACTTCACTAGAAAAACATTCAATATCCCCTTTCACCCTCAATGGAGCTGTCCCGTGTCCTTGAACTAGTCTCCCGTTTTCTAGATTGTTAATCAGAATCTTGCTGGTAATTTCGGTCCTTGTAGCTGGAAAATGTCAAAGCGAAAGTGCTTGAGCATAAAAGAAAAAACAATTCTTCTTGAGGTGGATAAAGCCCCGAAGAAAAAGGATATTGCTTTAAAATTTGGTATTCCTCCAAAAAGCTTATCAACCATAATAAAGAATCGTCATAAGATACAAAATTATGATTCATCGAATTCTTGTTCAAAACGTTTAAAAACATGTGTCTATGAAGATGTGGATGAGGCAGTTTTGAAGTGCAATGCGAGATAAAAATGTTCCAATCTCTGAGCCTTTCATAATTGAGAAAGCTCTTGAATTTGCAAAGGCATTGGGATACGACGAATTTCGAGGAAGCAATGGATGGCTTGAACAATTTAAGAGAAGACACGGGATTATGGCAAAAGTAATATCTGGCGAAAGTAAACACGTTGATGATAATGATAATGAAAAATGGATAACGGAGACACGGAGTAAAATTTTAAAAGATTATAAGCCAATAAACATCTTTAATGCGGATGAGATTGCTTTATTTTTTTAATGTTTGCCTCAAAAGACATTAACATTTGAAAAGGAAAAATGCTTTGAAGGACAACAAAACAAAGCAATATTAACTGTCATGTTAGCTACAAATATGACTGGATATCAGAAATTGAAACGATTAGTTATCGGATGAAGCAAAAATCCAAGATGTTTCAAAGGCGCAAAATCTTTGGAGGTTGACTATGACTTCAACAAAAAATCTTGGATGACGTCAGAAATTTGTGAAAAATGGGTTCAAAAGTTGGAAAAACGTATGATTGCAGAGTGTCGCAAAATTGCTCTCGTTTTCGACGATTGTCCCGTTTGGTTGATTCCGAAGGAAATCAACCAAAATCTGAAAAATGTTATAATTTTTTACTTGCCACCAAACACTACATCAAGACTGCAGCCAATGGACAAGGGCAGATAAAAATTATTCAAAATACACTAGAGAACAGTGTGAAAAATTATCACTGCGCTTAAGAGCAATCAATCCATGAGATACTTACCATGAGATCAACTTACGGGAAAGCATATCAGAAATTTCCAAAGCATGTAACTATGATGTCACAAATCGTACTATTCGCAACAGTTTTGCCAAAGCTGGATTCTTTGTTAACAATGAGAATTCGGCAAGTACGGAGGACGATATTCCCTTAGAGGAACTTAAAAAAATGTGGATACAGCTAAGGAAAAAAGAAGAAATTAACGATGATGTACTTATTGATGATTTTCTTTGACTTGATTCTAAAGCTGAAACCTCGGAAATACTAACTGAATTGGATATTTTGGACAGTGTGAAAAATAAAAATACAGCAATGAATTGCGATGAAGACGAAGATGGAAATGATCATGTGGTGCAGAAATCACAAACCTTCGTATGATTTAATGCTAAAATCATTTGAAACAATCCGACGCGGATTATATTTTGAAGAATATGCGCCTGAAGAGGTTTTTGGTACATTGCAAAGATGCTAGACGTATTATGAGAGAAAATACTTTTTCAAACAAAAAACTCAGACAAAATTAACAGACTTTATCAGTAATTAAATTTAAGGACGCTTGTGGTAATGTATGGTTAAAATTACTTGTTATAATAAATGCGATAATGTCATTAAAACTCATTAATTTGAATATAAAATTATTTTTTAAAATTGAAAATTCTATGCATTCCCGGACAACGTTTTGTTTTATTCTTGTTTTCCTTGCAGATTTCTTTTTGATGGGTAAGATATATAAAACAAATAGATATTAATTTACAAAATAAAGGTGTGATTAATTACTTTTTTAATAATATTTAGTATTTATGAATTTAAAATCTGTTTTGTGTAGTTTAAAGAATTTTAAAAGGTGAATCTCTATTTACCGAATTTTCTATATAACGAACTTTTTTTCGGGATTTAGCGACTTCGTTAAATAGAGGTCCGACTGTATTATAATCGCCAAAGAATGCGACCTTTTGCGAATGCGAGATTTTGGTGAATCTCCATATTTCAGACCTCCCTGAGTCTTAAAAAACCGTTTTGGGAATTAGACATAATTCTGTCTGTTCGTTTGTGAACACGATAACTTGAAAATACCGCGAGCTAGACAAATGAAATTTCGTATATAGTCTTATGTGAAAGCTTTAGCATTCTACATGCAAGTAGTAAACTTTTCGAATAGCATGTTGTTAATGCTTTCTTAAAAAACTAACAATATCGTTTAATTAAACATTTGCAACCTTTTTTAAGTATTTTATGTTCTCATAGTGAAATCGTGTCAGTCTAGTTCACACAAACACTCTCCTTTACATAGCATAAAATTCACGTTCCGACCTAGCAACAACTCCAGTGGCAACTACAGGATTTAAGTCGGGAGGAGGGGGGGCTTTTTTGAGTGTTATTGATTCTATGCAGGGTATGGTCAGAAAACAGTTTAAGTAGCTGCGGCTCAGATGGGGAGACACTCCTTCAATACACTTTTTTCTTTCTCGTTTGCGAAGTGTACAAAGAGAAAGTGTTGTAATCGTTAAAAAATTCGACTTTCAGATTTTGATGAAGCTCCACTTATGTGTCCTTTCTCCCAGAACCCAGAAGAACCATTTTTGGAATTTTGTTTGTCTGTCTCTTCGCCTAATTATCTGTGAACGCGATAATTTAAAAACGGAACAATGTGAACGGAACAACGTGAATGAAATTTGTTATGCCATCTTTGCACCCAAACTGTAGATTTCTATCAAACTTTACGTGAAAATAGTCGAAGAGTTGTGGCATGGTATATTTTACTTTCACAAGGTTCACTTTAGGACAAGCTACGCTAAGCACAAGATTAATTAAGATCATCAAAGATAAAAACAGTTTATTAGGAGGACATGAATCTACAGTAAAAATACAAAATCTACGTCAATAGTTGAAAACACGAGTCAACTTGGACAAATAGGGGAATAGTTAAAATACTAAAATTTCAGGTACTGAAAAAAAAGAACGATGACTTTCAGAAATCTGCAAAATTTAGGGTTAGGTTTTTAGCCCGCTAACTCCTGCAAGTTTAAAATGGATGAGTAAAAGTGTGTCAGACGATGGGAGGTAAAATTAGGAAACTAATTTAGAGTGTGGACAACAGAACTGACCACACCACAGTTCGCATAAGGGACGGGGAGGGGGGGGGGGTTAGTTCTCCAATCAACCATTGTCTATCTTTGTATCTAGTGTGTCCAATGTGGAGATTAGCTAATTTCACATTCGCGCATCGCCTTGATAAAATTGACCTCATATTTACAAATGATTCAGTCAAAAGTAGCTTATCGTCAACTTAAGTGTCCCAAACCTATTGCCACTTTACATAGATATATCGCTTGATGTACCCTTACACGAATTCGCCAAACGTAAGTGTCTGTCTCTCTGTTGTCGTGCATGTGAACCGAATAATTCAAAAGCAGCTAGATAGACGTAATTTGATATGGCTTTATCACCAAATTATAGACTGGGGCTCAAGTTTTGGATAAAATCTATCATATGGCTGACTGTCTAAACTTGTGTATGTGAACACGAGAACTCAAAAGCACAACAGGCGATGTATGAAATATAGTACATGATCTTTCAATTGCCGATCTGTACTAATTCATCCTATGTCCTATTCTTGCGTAGCCTCCATATTGCCTATCCTATTCTTTTTATCATGCTACGAGGCTAAATACAAAGGATGGCATTTTGTGTAGTATACGAGAAAGTAGAGGGGAGTACAGTCCTTCAGGTTTTTCTTTCGTAATCATAGTTTTAAACGTGAATTAATTTTATGTGTCTTCTAATTAAGACTGTACAGCAGAAAATGATTTTGTTCTCGTATTTATCATTTTGAGATACAAAGATAAACCAAAATTAAGATATACTATACATACTAAATTTAGACATGCTAGTACTGTTAAAATTAGGGAAAATCATCAAATAATCGATATAAATTAAATAATGGCAAAGATCTGTAACGAAAGTATTTTAATAAAATTGAAACTTTACATTTTATTTGCGATTCTGTGATGTTAAAGTTTCGGTTTAATGATCATAGAAATACAGGGTGCCCGAGAATTATTGGACACATTACAAAATTAAATAAAATAAAAACTAGAACATAGAGAAACAAAATACCTTTACTAACTTATAATCGAACTACAAAAGTTAATAAATGCCCATGTGAGATCCCATGGTTGCGCGAAGTATGTCCAAGCGATACTCGACTTCACGCCATGTATTTGCAAGCATCTGAGGATCTATCGATTGAATAGCAGCTGGGGTACACTGCTTCAGTTCATGCAAATTAGTGTACAGTGTCTGATACACAATATCTTTTACATAACTCCAGATGAAGAATCTAAGGGAGTTAAATATGAAGATCGGATTATATAATTGCTGATTGAAATTTTCTCATATAATCAGTGGCGTAGTCGCAAAATAAGCAGGGGAGGATGTAAAAGCAGTGCCGGAACGCTCTAACCTGGGTGGGTCACAAAAATCGCGCTGTTTTAAGGACGTTTTCACAATTTGTTCCTATTTATTTCTCGTAAAAAAAAAGCAGTACCGGAACGGCTTTCCGGCTCCACACACCCCTACATACAATCCACATGAGGCCACACCTAGCTTCATCTATCTGATTCTCGGAATAAACAATGCTGTGAGGAGCCCTTTTAGCAGTACCAGACATCGGAAAAACGTAACTGTTCCTAGTTGTTGTTTTACATACTTTTGTCATATGTCCAATACTTCTAGGACACCCTGTTTTGATCTGAGTTTTAGTACTGCCATTAATAACCTATATAGGCCTTCTTTATGTGCTTCGATGATAGGGAAAGCGTCCACCCATTGGTGTGGAACAATGGCGGTGACCCGCCACTTTTGCAGGAAAAATTAAATTTTTATTTCATTTTAGGTGCTTAAAACTAGGAGTTGCAAAAAATCAATGGTATTCAAGATAGATAGCTAATTTTACAACTGAATTTTTAAATTTCGTTGTCTGCCCCCTACACGGCCGGTACAGATATCTGTAAATTTTTTGCACCTTCGAAGTTGCAGTTTCGAATATGGTTCAATATGGAATAGTATAAGTTGCCTTATTCATTAAGTGACCCCGTTTTAGAAACACGAAGAGCGTCTTCAATAGCTCTCGTATAACCTAAGTAAACGGAGGCTCATCTAGATTTACTTACTATACACTTTTATTTAATATAACTTGTTTCATGTTTCTGAATATGGAATGCTGTTATCAATTTTTCATTCTTTCTGATATTCTGGAATTTAAAAATTTTTCTCATTTTGTATTACACATTCTCAATTAATTTGACTTTTTTCATGCGTGTAAATGTGCAAGATCCTGATGGGCAAAAGTTTTGAAATTTTACTCATTTACGTATATTCTCGATGACAGTGCGCTATTTTAATGTTTTCAAAACTTACACATCAATTAACCAACTAATTTAATTTAAGTCTATAGGCAACTAATTTAATATAAGTCATAATAGAGTGGGCTTTCTGACCGATGAAACGTTCTCAAAAATATACTATTGTTTATTTAGCATTTGTGTGTTTTTGACTTCTTCAAATTTTAAATGTTTTCTATTGAATTGTCACACAAGCTGTAATGTGTTTAATATTCTAAGCTTTTCTAAATTTTTATTTGCCTTTTGTTTCTTGTTTTACGATTTGATGTCGTTTCATGAACTTTTTGTCACTTCCTTTGACTTCTGTTTGGTTGTTCAGAACTTTTGCTTTTGTTGTTGCTTTTTTGCATATAGTGTTATTCTGCTTTGATGTCATAATACCAAGCTATGTTTTTTCTGTTTTAATGTTGTCTTGTACTCCCCGGCTTCCTGGTCAGTGCCTTACACCCTCTGGGTAGGCTGTACCGACGTCGACAAATAAATAAATAAATATCAATTAGCCAAATAATTTAATTAAGTTTTCATTCCGAACCAGAGTCGCCGCTTCGTAGTAAATTTGAAAAAAAGATGATTTAAAGATTCCATAATATTCATAATGCCGAATAATAAATTACAGAAAAAAAAGCAGAAAATAATTCAAATTGAAAATTTCTATTATTTAAAAAAGTGCATTCACAGAAACTGTCTTTTTTTATTGCAATAAGATAAACAGTTTTTCTTTACTCTTCAGTGGAAGGGCTTCGTGACTGAAGGGTTCCTGGTTCGAGACGCGATTCCACGACAATTCTGTCGTAAATACGTGCCTTGTGCACGCCAAATACGTTAAGAGTCAAATGTCTTCTCGTTTGTGCTGAGGGGAAGTTTAAAGAACGGATGCTGGCTCGGGTGTCATCCTCGTGATCTGACCACGATTCAAAATTAAGAGGCTCGTCTCAAAAAAACCTTCTGTAACTTCTAAATTGGACGATAATGTAACTGAGCTAAAGCTCTACAATAGAATGAATGGATATATTTACATCAAAAAATTCTTGGGTTTAAATGCTCAGAATTTCACTTCTTGATTTTTAAGTTCAAAATTTTTCTGAATGTCAAGAAAAAAATAAAAAAAAGGGGGGAAAACTTAAGGTTTATTGACAAATAATTTACTTTTCAGTTTTCATTTGATGAGCAAAGCGCTTCCACTTCGTGAGCTAAAATGATTGAAATTTTTTTTTAACCAAAGCAATGTTTGATAAGCAAAGATCTATTTATTATGTCCGAATGAATCTAAATCTTTATTATAGATATTTTAGTTTTAGAATTACATATTTTAAAAATAATTTTTAAGATTTATTTTTGTGTTTGTATCCTCTTTTTCTTTCTCAACTACGAGCGTAGTCAATGTGCCATGCATTCAAAAATATACAAGAATCTTTTTCTTTATTATTTGGGGAATTTTATGGGCTTATATTTGACTTTTAGTTGATATGATTTTGAGTTATCGTATTCATATACAGACGGACGGACTGTATATTCTAGGCCGGATTTAATCCAAAATCACACATCGCGATCTCGGAATGAAGATCGGTGATTAACATTCACTAACCTATCTTGTTGTGTTTTTGAGTTTATATGTTACGGTCAATGTGGGTAATCGATTGTTATGGGTAATAATCGGTTAAAGTGGGTAACAATTTACAACTTTTACTGGTTATTATAGATAATAACAAGTTAAAGTAGAGAATCGATTATCCACTTTAACCGGTTATTATCCATAATAATCGATTATCCAAATTGACCGTAACACATATACAAATAAATAATATATACATACAAATAAACAGATCGACGGTGGTCCAAAATTTTATTCAAATCTATAATTCTAGTTATATAACCATACTCAAATTTTACTTATTTAACTCGTTACGTTTTTAGTTATCGTGTTCACATGCAGACCGACCGATGGGCAGATTTCCGGTAAACTGATTGCTTCCAAAATGTGATAGGAATGTATAATTTTGGTGTAAAGCCTAGATACTAAATTTCTTCCGTCTAGAGTTTTAATTTATCGTGTCCACAGACAGACCGGCAGACATAATCCAAAAATGTGAACTCAAGGAGTTCTAAAACTTGAAGATTCATCAAAATATAGAAGTCGAAATGTTTGACGATTACAATGATTTCTCTTTGTATGTTTTCTATACCAGAAGTAAAAACCAATGTTCTGACAGGTCGTAAGTAATTTTGATTTTATTTGACGTTAAAGCATAGGTTGGACTTTGGAAAATTATGACATTATAATATAGTTATGTTGACACACATATACAAATGCATCACATATTTATGTGTTATTTACAGGGAGATTCCTTAGAGAAACTTAAGCTGCAAGTCAGGCATACAGAAACAAGTTATTTTTATAATAGAACATGGAGTCGCAAGCGCAAAGGGCAAGTTCTACAGGGGGCTTTTAGTCAATTTTTTTTCTCGTCTTATCTATTCGTTTGAGTTCCAATGTTAAAACACTTTTCCTCAACTTGAGTGTTGAAAAAGGATTTTGTGAAAGCATAGGAAGGCTAGTTAGAGAATCCGATTAGAATAAGGTTTAGGAATGAGTCGTTAATAATGCCTTAAAAATTGATTTACAAATGTTTTTTGACTTTCATTTCTTATATAAAACGTGGGGAACATACTTTAAAAAATCTGATTTTGTCTTAAGTATGGTTTACGGCTAAAAAACAGTTTGTTACAAATCTGCAACATTGGGCTTTAATTGAGAAAAAAAATTCCTGTATGAAATTCTATAATATTAAAAACAGGTGAATTTTAAGAACTAATAATACGGATAAGGAATTTCCTTCAACTTTGTAGGATAAAATATGGTATTCTCAAGCGTACCAAACAAAGCTAAAAAGATGCAGCCGCAAGTGAAAAACATCAATTTATTTTCATTTTTTTATCAGCACTCAGGCTGCCATCCATATGTTGTAAATTGATTTAATAGTATTCTCAGTATGTAACCTATTGGAGACAACAGGCATTAGAGCTTCAGTCTTATTCTCAAGACTCTAGGAAATAAAATTGGGTATGTTGCCTAAAGGCAACACAGGGCATTTAATCGTTAAAGGGTTTGACTAATTTTGAGGTCGCATTTGAGGTTCCTAGAAACAATATTACCTTCAAAATGAATGACAACATTGGATAAACCTTTAAAGACTGCGATGAAGAACATATCTTAATTTTTTTTGTATCCGAGATCTACTGTTCACAGAACTACTAGTCAATTTGCAGGTCGTTATGTATGACTACATTCCTCACGTACCATCGCGCATTCGTCACAATCCAGAGAATTTTATTCTGCAGAATTTGAATTTTCTTTCCTTGCGTTTTTGCTGCATTCCCCCAGATTTGGACTGTGCGTATTAAAATAGGACGAAGTACTTGTTTATATAGCAGGACTTTCTTAATGAGATCAGGGAGTGTCTACCAACGAGGGGAATGATTTGGATTGGTAAATGAATTAAGTAAGATAAATGTTTACACAAGATAAAATGTACCGCACAAATATAATGGAATACACACTTACAATAGTACATGCAAGTGTAGAATATAACATGCATAGTTGCATGAATGACGACATGCGGAGAGTGTATAGCTTCAGAGAACTATACACTTACTTTAAGCAGTCCAAAGGTTCGGAACTGATACTGCTTCTTATTCTCCATTGTATCAATCATACTGCGTACGATTTGTAACAATATATAATTCATGAAACTGTATTTTGTAGTATTCTGAGTAAGCATTCCACCCGTTATTTGGCGTATACTTTTATTTTGCGTAATTGACTGACACAGAGGCCCCTGTAGCTGTCTCCCTTTGCGTTTGCGACACCACGTTCTTTGATAAAAATGACTTATTTCTCTGTAATTGACCCACTCTTAAAGTTCGTATAAAGCTTTTGAATCATCCTGTATATTTGTAACGCATGGATATTGTGCATATTGTGCAAAGGAACTGAAGGTGAAACTTTCACTAGAAATATATTTCTATTTCTGCTATATGAAAAACTTGGCATAGAACTTGACAAACGAAAGTTGTATTTAGTCGCAGAAATTTAATATACCAACATATTCTTACCACGCTTCCGATATACATAGACTCGTGCCAAATTGGATATTTCAACAAAAACAGAATTAGCTATATCTATGGTCGTTTTAAAAAATGGTTGGTGGAAAATGTACTCATGAAACGGAATCCATTTGCGGGAAATGTTGGAACTAGTTTATTCTTGTTCATAGAAAAAGAGAAGTAAAATATGAAAGATGCTTGTATATATAAAGTTATTTTTTATTCATTGACATAAATATTATATAAATTAAAAATGATAACAAACAAATGTTTTCTTAATTATCCGTCAAACTTGCGGTTTTCGTAAGAAATGCCGGTTGCATCTACTGTTAAAGTGTTTCAGGATTACACGCACGCACGAAGGATCATCGATGGAATCATAACTCGAACCCGAGATCCTTCAGTCTCGAAATCGTGTCAATAACACAAGGCCACCACAACCCAAACACATTTGGATATTCAGTGTTTGGGATGCAAATTCGTGAACTTTGAATCATCACTACTCCTATCAATCATGCACAGATGAACAAAGTTTCTTGAGTTGAAATCACATTAAGTTTAATTATAAATAAGTTATTTTTTGGCTATACATTGTTGTCAAAACTGGAGCTGTTTACAATTTGTGATACTCGTTCGTAGTCCTGACAATCGTGTATAGATTGACAAGGTTTCTTAAAGGGAATTGATCACATTCAGGATAAATTTTGAATGGGTAAATCTATGCTGTTTCGTTCTCTTCTTCGTTTCCTCACCGTTCGGGATTACCAAGCTGAAGAGGATGAAAATTCGTGAATTGTGAATTATCACTGCTCCTAGCGTTCATGCATGGATGGGCAAAACTTTTAAAGAGAAACTTACCACACATTCAGTTTAAATTATAAATGGGTTAAGTTCTATTTTCTGATATACAATGCTATCAAAACTAGTGCTGATGACAATTTGTGACACTCATTTGTAGTCCAACAATCATGGGCAAGGTTTCTGAAAGGGAACCGATCCCATTCAGGCTAAAATATGAATGGGTAAAGCTATTATTTTTTGCTCACTGTTCGGGACTATAAAACTGGAGATGATGATGACAATTCGTGAATTGCGAATCATCACTTCTCTTAACAATCACGCATGGATGAGCAAAACTTCTCAAGGGGAACTTACTACAATGAGGTTAAATTTTGAATGGGTTAATTTTTTTGTGACATCGACAAGCTTTTAGCTAATCATTGTCAAAATCATGACCATGAAGCGTTTATCGGTCGCTGGGAATGAAATATAGTATGACATTTAGTTAGAGTTTTTAAAATAGTCGATTTTAGTATGGATATTAAATAATGAATAATCAAATTTTTTTACCATTTTATCAATTTTCCCTCGGGTTTCTCGCATACTTGTACAATATGGCGTATTTAATGTTTAGTTCCGTAATGTAGCGAATAGAATCGAGCAGGTATTCGAAACTCTTCCCGTTGATCGATCGATTCCAAAATTTGACACAGATCTACTATTGTGGTTTCAAGACCACTTATCACCTTTAACTTATCTACACCAAAGCGTTTTTGAGGTATTGTATTGAAATACAAACAGTTTCTCCATTGACGACTTTATACCCAAATTAGACATAGATCGACAATTTTTCCATAAAGTTCATATATTAAGATAGTAGTATTTTTTGAGTGAATTCGCATGAATAGACAAACCGATAGACCAGGGGTTCCCAACCTTTTTCCCCTTGGGTACCCCTTGATTAGTATTTTTATTTTCGCGTACCCCTTACTTTTATATCCCTCCGTCTCTAACTATTATTCTGTGAAAAGAAGCTTTTACCAATAATGTTAAGGGCTTAGTCAAGCTTAAGGGTCAAATGATTAGAATTAATAACATTTGCAGGACTTATTTTTGATTTTACATTTTATTCCATTTTTACAATGGTATTAGTTCAACCCTTACGTTAATCCCTTATGATTTCTTGTTTCCGCCATTACCGACTTTGAATTCGCGTACCCCCAACTGTTCCTTCGCATACCCCCAGGGGTACGCGTACCACAGGTTTAGAGCCTCTGTCCTAGATTATTCTTTTTGTTTTTGTGCACCCACTACTATCATATCCAAGTCCCTATAACCATCCGTCTATGCAGTTTTTATCAATAATGTTAAGGTTAATTTAAAAGTGAAATGACTCGGATTAATGAAATTTGCAGAACTTATTTTTGATTTTATATTTTCTTCCATTTTTACAATAGTATTAGTTCAATGCAAAAGATAAATGAAACAAGTATTGTAATTATTTTGTTTTAACTTACATAGCTAAAAATAACACTTCGTAATAATAAACTATTCAAGTGGTATAGTTATTAAACAGCAAGTACTCACTTGGAGAAACAGAATTCTCTAACTTTTTTAATGCCTTATGTTTTCTTGTTTCCGCCATTAACACTTTGATTTCGCGTACCCCGAGGGTTACGCGTGGTACGCTTACCAGAGGTTGGGAACCTCTGCTATAGACAGTCAACACTTTGAGGGATTTGATTCATATTTTGTTTTCAGATATGCAGGTCTGGTAATAAAACCATACACAAAGACGGACGAATAGACAGAAAGTTTTTTCTTTGAAGGTTTTAAAAAATTTAATAAAAATTAAAAATTTTGGTACATGCCAAATTTCATTTGTGTTGCTAGATCCGTTTTTCACTTATTGTGTTCACAAACAGACAGACAGAATATAGAGAATGATTTTTTCGAAACTAGGAAGATCTAAAATGTGGAGATTTATCAAAACTTCGATGTGGAATTCTTTGACTATTATAATACTTTCTCTTTTCATTCTTAGTATCATAGAAGGTGAATGTATTTTATTTTACCAAAGCACATGCTTTTCAAACTTAATGAGGATGATTGAAAGTTATGGAATGTAGAGCTGATACCGATGCATATCCATTAAACAAAGTTTCTTCTGACATATATTATGTACAAGCTGTGCAGCATCATCGAAAATGCTCAAAAAGCGATTCCTTGAACAAGTGACCCTAAGAATTGATGTTGCACCTGCGATGAATGCTTAATTTTGAGAAAACATCTTCTTTTCAGAGGTTGGTAGACGAAAAGAGCTCTTTATTTTATAGAATAAAAGAATAATTCTGTATGTACGCTTTGATACGAGCAAAAATTGCAAAAACATTGTTTGGACTGTAAAGGTTTTTTTTGCTATAATTTAAGTAGGAAATTTCAGAAGTATACTATAGATTTTTTTCCGCAGAAATTCTAAAGCATATAAAAGAGATTTTCTTTCGTACATTGCATCTAATGAATAATCATTCTCTTTATTCTATACAATAAAAGAAATAAATCTACATAAGTGCTTTTGTTACGGGCAAGAACAATGTGTAACAATTATTTGGACCAATACCCGTAAGGTTTACTTTTCACTAAGACTTCTCAGATGCCGATTCTAAATTTATTCTAATATATTTAAAAAGCATATAAATGTTTTTTTCCCTGAAAATTAATTGAAGAATTTTGTCACCCAGATCAACTTCTCCATGGTAAGATCCTTTTTTTAATACTTTGTCATTCCATCTATCGGTAAAACATGTTTACTACTTGCATTCTTGTGATTCGGAGAGGCAATGAGTTCATAGAATTTTAGGTTTTTGAGCTTCTTAACATAATGAAGAAAATGTCTTCAATTAGTAAAGATAAAAAGAAGCGCTCTTACATTTAGAACAACGGTGACAGCTCTAGTGTCATAAGAACAGTGGCTCGAATTTGATCTTGAAGTCTGAATGACTTGAAATAGAAATCGTATTTTTAGTTTTGGATATTTGAGTAGTCCACATAAAGAATAAAATGAAACAAAGGATTATTTATGGGATCACGGATTCAGAAACATATTATTTTTAAAATTTAGAATTATTGCATTTGAAGCTAATTTTTTTAATGATTTTGATTGAGTTTTACCAGGTTTTCTTAAATTATTCATATAATTATAAAATTTCCTGAAAAAGTACTTGGAATCTATTTATATCAGTAGACACCTGAGTTCAAAGGGATTTATTTATGTTCATTGAGATAGCAGAAGATTTTAATGTTTTTGTGGGCGTAGTTTATGTAGATTATAAGGAAGACACTTGAGGCGGAACCCTTCTTCCAATTCCCACACCACACTAACTGGAGGATATTTGATCCGTTGGCAGATTCATTGTTCACGAGAACCGGATGTCAGCTGATCTTCTGTTGAATTGAGACTCAAATTTACGACCCTCCGGTTCGGATGCTGATATTCTTCCACTAGTCCAGTGTAGCATCCTATTTATATTTGATAAAATGCACCGCCTACCAGGAAAACAATACTTTATATTGATCGAGCAACTCATGATGCTCATGTTGAAGTGTAGTGAATACCTTTCATGTTGAAAACTGTGACATGAAAGGTGTTCAGTACAATATGTTTTCGCTGTTGCGTTAGAGAAAGAAAAATTGAGTGTCACCTCGAGTACGAGGATAAGAAGTCGCGGTTAAGTAAGAGGTTTCTCAATTGCCCTGGCAACGAAGTGATGTAGGCTGGTTAAAGTTCCCGATTTCGAGTTCTATCATCCTTGTAATAGGCAGGTAAATGCATGAGACGCACAGTAATGAGCCCTGAATTTGCTGGGGACACAAAGCCCATGTTCACGTTGTGTTATGGTCCCTCACTTATTTTTGCGTGAGTGTTCTAGTGAAGCACGTGGTAACAGATAATGTAAGTTATTTATGATTAAAATTATACATATGCGAAAAAAACTTCCTATGGGTGCTATTGGTATATGCTTAAAAAGTTGATCGCGTAATGTTAAATAAAATTGCTGATCCCCTCCACCTCCTTTTTTATAATTTGCTGAAAGTAATGTAAAGCAAATATAAATTATTATTTTTTTATCTAATACATGTAATGAAATAGAATTGATAAGTGCGAATCACAGGTGCACCACCCGACTTCTACAGACTTTCTTTACTGTTAGGGCCGAGCGGTGCACACGTGATTCGCGTTGGTAAGTTCAAGCTAAAAAATTATTACACGCATACAAATAATTATAAGAGTTCATGATGAGAGGCGATGTTTTTTCTAGTGGAGTAAATTAATACGATAGACTAAGGTTAGTACCAGTAATAGAAGAAGATGCATATCTTACAACAAAAAGTTATCAGAAGAACATGATAGAAAATAAGGCCATACAAACACGGTGGAAAAATATTCAATGCAAAAAATATTTTTACTGTGCTCGCTGTTTTACTAATGAGCGTAACTGTGCCTTTTAGTTTGTTGATAATTTAAACAATTTTTTTATGTCGATTTAACATTAGTTTTATTAATTTTACATTTTTTAGAAGATAAAATTCTGATTTGACACATTTGTAGCGACATGTATTAAAAATGTATATTTAGATCCACTGCTGTTGTGTTAATCCATTTTGTTGTAATTCTAACGCGCAATTATAGAATATACGTTTATTTAAAAAGCCTTACTTCCATTAACCATAAGCACTTTATTCAGCTATGAATCACCGGTGAGCTACGCAGTCTGGAACAAAAATAAAAGTGCGAAGCTATGTGATTCACACTACGCAGGCAACAAATGTAGTGCAAATCATATTTGATTCATACGGCGACCAAAGTATTAAAATATGTTTCATTGGACACTATAATATTCTTCATATTTTTATTACTAGCATTATTTGAACATACTTTTGAGTTTTGTTAATCATAGAAAGTCCCTCCAATTTCACCATTAGTAGCTTTTAAAAGTCCTTTACGGTGCTAAACGAAGTAGAAATTTTCAGTTTGACTATGTGAAGGGACACTAATACATTGTTAAGTACAATCTGCTGTAAAACAGTTTTTTTGTTTACCTTTTTACTTTATGATGAAGTTAGATGAAGGGTTAATTTTTTTAATATTTTCTCCATGCCCATGTCACGAATGGAAAACTTTTTATGGATCTTTGGTTGGAAGTATTTCAAATTTTAATCTGTACTTTATTTTTTGTTATGATTGTAAAGTTATCATTAGATTAATTTGATTAACTTCCGAATTGCTTTTGAATAACTTCCGTATCATCTTTGATTAAGCTTTTCAAGTTCTCATAACGAAAATTCCTCACAAACTGGCCCTCTGTAACCCCATCTCACACTGAATATGTTTTTAACCTCTGCAACAGAAATAAAACTTAAATAACGCGACTTTCGCTAATGGTATCCATTATGATGTCAAACTCATTTTATTCCTTAGCACTTTTAACAAAAGATCATTTAGCATTTCTTTCAAACTTCCACTTTTCGTTTATTTTCTCTTCATCACATGAGATCCTCAATTCAAATTTGTAAATATTTGTTACTGTTTGTCGTAATCTCTGTATCGAATAAACCAACGAGGTGTTCTAAGAACAACTTTCTCTTATAATTGCGCATGTGTTTAGCTTTAGTATATGGTGAAAAGAATTAATAAATAATTATTATTTAATTATTAGTTAATTATTATTTAATTTTTATATTTACTTTTTTTATATTTTTCCTTTTTGTGAATCTGTTGTACATTTTTAAGAGTCTCATTTTGTGGAAAGGCTGCCATAATTTTTCATTATCGCTTTTTTTGGTGACTTCTAAGGCTTTTTTGGCGCTTAAATTTTTAACCAAACGAT
Organism: Araneus ventricosus; assembly: GCA_013235015.1. Classification (NCBI taxonomy): domain Eukaryota; kingdom Metazoa; phylum Arthropoda; class Arachnida; order Araneae; family Araneidae; genus Araneus; species Araneus ventricosus. The sequence goes on along the minus strand of BGPR01001485.1, from coordinate 128,591 downwards.
TTAGATAATCACTGGCGGTTAAATTTTGACACAGTATTCAAATTGATTTGGTGATTGCTTAAATTGGAGGATTACCGGAAAACGGAAGGGTATCCTGGGTACGGAACTTCTGTGAACCCAAAATAACCAACACAGAAATCTCGTCCATATTGAAAAGAATCGAATATGTATTTTGGACCCCATCCTTTTCATCGTTGGCATCCAAAATTTGATACACATCTACAATTTTAGAGTTGAAAACACAATGAAATTCTTCCTCTCGCTTTTTGAATTTTTGAGCTACTGCGTCCAAATAAACACCGGGAATGTTTAACCTTCGACTTTCTTATATACTTATACAACACGGGGCGATTTGTGTTATGTTAAAACTCGATTAGCTTCACAGTACAGTAAAGAGAATCGAGTATACATTTTGTGCTTCTTCCCTTTGACTGATTGGGTGCAAAATACGATATGAATCATCAATTTTAGTGTCGAAACCATATATCACAAACACTTTGCTGTAAAACAAGTTAAATGTATCTTTTTTCTTCAGAAAGAACATATTACAACAACAATTTTGTTCAAAAACCTATGCCACAAACACTTTGCTGTAAAAATGTGTACCACTTTACTTTAGAACCGTATATCGAAAGAACAATTTGTGTTTCAAAACCATATGTCACATATACTTTGCTGTAAAACAAGTTAACTGCACTTCTTCACTTTAGAAAAAACACACATTGCAACAACAATTATAGTGTCAAAACCAAATATCACAAAAACTTTACTATAAAACTTTATGTGTACATCGTTACTTTAGAAAACACACATTGGAACTTCCGTAAAATGAAGTTTCATTTTCTTTTTTGAAATAAAATTGACAGAAATATCTCTTTAGAAAAGACCACATCCATTGTAATGGTGTTACGTGAAGGATTTCTTATTTATATATTTTCTAGTATACATCATTACTCAGCTATATTTCATTTACCTAGCTTGTTCTGTTTTAGAATGATCGTGTTCAGCTTAAACATTGATACACAAATAAACATTCAGTATGTTCTTTCGCAAAATTTTGTCCAGAATTAGACAAATAGAACTGATTTGGATGCAAAAGTCACATGCATTCATCCAGTTTCTTGCGTTTTAGAGTAATCGTGTTCACGTTCAGGAATATAAAGATCGACACACCGTCAACCCGTTGACAGATTTGGTTCACAATTCGATACAGTTCTACAATTATGATGATAAAGCCATATTCTGAGTTTTATCTATCTAGCTTGTTACGTTTTTGAGTTACCGTTGAAATATACCCTTGGACAGACAGACTTCCTCAGGATGAATTTCATCCTACGTTTCTTAGAAATTTTTAATTTTGATGTGAAGATGACATACCAAATTTCATTTTACCATCCTGTTCCGATTTGTGGTTTGGAATAGGTCTGTCTTCACAGACCTATTCCAAAAATGTTTCTTTCAAAATCGGAGAGGTCTAAAATGTGGAGATTCATCAAAATGTTGAAGTCGAATTTTTGATGATTACAGAGCATCGAGTAGGTAAAAATGAATGAAAAACTACCGTCATTTTATGTTGTTCGTATTTATTTTACGCTTAATCACTTCGTGAACTTATATTTAGTTTAAGTTTTCTCAACCTACCTTGACAGGACTATTTATTCACCATGCGTTGCGCAAACTTACTCGACTTGCTGAAAAACCTTGCAAAGATTGTTCATTTCTAAGAATAACTACCTATATACGCAGATGAAGAAAGATTATATTATATCTCTACAGATTATTAGTCATGCCAACATTCTACAGACATAGTTTTTAGTTTAGATAATTGCAGTATTGTAGAGACTTCTGAATTTCTTTTTCTTTCTTATCTGTTGATACTGGAAAGTTTACCATCCAGGTAATATTTTACTCCAAACTGTATCCCTATGTAGTACTATGCCACTGGCAATATCATTTGTAAATATCCCAATTACAACTCCTTTTATGAGGCAAAATATTTAGATTACATCCAATCTACTTTTAAAGGCACGTTACGATTTTCATTTTAATTTATTTTCCCTTCTTCAAATCGATTTTAAAGGCCGCGGCGGCATAGTGGTAAGGCTTTGGAATCGGGGCCGGAGGGCTCCAGTTTCGAAATCCGATTCAAAGAAACTTTTAAACTTGGAGTTATACGGTGGGGTCAAATCTTGAAACATAGTTTTAAAACGTCGATTCTGGAAGAGACAAAAGAAAGTGCCTTTTCTCTTTTCACATCATTGGAAGCTTAAGATCTGCAATTCCTTTCGACTGTCTGTTGGATTACCTATCCTCGTCTTTTCTCATAAATGAATCCCGTCTTCGCACATAGAGCGTTTCTATAGAACAGTTGAGTGAAACTATCTACATTTTTATAAGGGACAAACAGATTAGTTACACCAAAGAGTGAAATTCTAAGATGCAGAATCTATACAACCTGTATGCATAAGATTAATTTTGTTTGATTCGCATCTGAAATACTCTGCAAAAAAGGTTAATGAACTTTTAAAGCAGCTTGGTAGGTCTGACCCTTATGGAGTCAAAAATATATAAACCTATCTTTCTCCTCTCATATACTTCTCACTGCTACTGTCATCATATGGACAACGTGCGCCAAGCATGTTAACGTTGCATGGAAATTGGCAGTATGAGTTGTCGGTTAACGTATTGATTTGTCGAAAGTCTATCCAAAATTCTCATCGTACTGTTTTAAAATGTGGCCATAAAATAATAAATAAAAATAATCCGATAAAATGTTTGTCTCTTTTTCCTCGAACAATCTTCGTAAATGAGTTCTTCTTCCTCCTCGAGGTAATCCAATAGTAATCCGGGTCACTTTGTACTAATTGGCACACCGCCGGTAATACTAACACACACACACGTCATGACACAATAATACTTACCATTGGCCAATAATACAATACTACTAATACAATATTACCACAATAATTACCACACACAGTATTACTACAATACCAATACAATACAATAATAACACACACACATTACTACCACATTACTTGTTTAATTAATAATATCATCGCATCGCATGCATCGCGCGCATGACGCATTACACATTAAGACATTTATCGCAAGCACGCGTGCGCACACACACATTGAGGTCGCAATTTACCGCGCAATACCACGCACACACGCACGCGCACACGCACACACACACACACACACATACACACACACACACACACAATAAATACCATATAAACACACACACAAAATACACACAATACAAACGTAACACATCCACTATATAACACCACCTAACAATTACTACTACGACGATTAATACTACTAATTTGCGTTGCCGGTCATTTTCACATCGAAACCTTTTGATGGAGAGGAAAATGAAAATTAAAAAAACTGCTGAAGTACTTTGTCATCATATATATGGTTTATAAACCACACCCGCTATCAAATGTTTAACTATAGTAAAGAAGGGGTCCTCTAATTACATAGTAAATGTCAAAGAGAAACGTGAGTCAAATTGCATGATCAGAAGCCAACGTATGAAAATATAATACTTATAGCAAGAATATGGTTTACATTATAAAACAATATAAACATACTTGTATCTCAAGGTATTTGTTTTCCAGAAAATCGAAAATGTGTGTTCAGGATGAGATTATCTGCAAATCATGACCACAAATAGGCACGCTTAGAAAACACCTACATAAAAATCGCCCCTAAAGCGCAAAAATGTGCGATTTAGTTTCCATTTGAACTTATTTTCATCTTATTACACCTCCACAAAAATTATTTTAAAATATTAAATATCATATAACTGAAATTTATAATAATGTTCAATATCTAAACAATTAAAAAAAAATTCTAACATGCGCTCCTAATTAAAAAAAATCTGTTTTGAGAATAATGCAAAATAGATATAATTACAAAATAATAATTTATTATATTGCATTCTTTTCATTAAAGTTTTAAATTTAATAAGAGCTTGAAATTTTTTCGAATCATGATATTATTTATTTCCTGGAACTGGTAAACACCTTATTCTATGAGGAACCTTATGAAACATCGACTTGATAGTACGAAAAAATCAGTTCCCTTAAAAAAGATTAATCATCTTTAGGATGGTAGAAACAAAAAATCTAGCCCACGGTTTATCTTTCTCTGCTCAGTCTCCGTAGCAATAGTATTTAAATTTTACAATTCAAATTATAACTTAGTAGACAAATGACCAAATACTCACTTCATAAAATTGTCTCATCTACCTATTTTTTCTCGCTCTAATATTTTAACAACTATCATTTGCGCATTCTGCATAAAATAAATTTCAAATAAACAAAAATAATACAGTTAAACTCTGTAGTATAGCAAATACCTGTTTGTAACGATAAATTCCACCTTTAGTTGAGTTATTTTCTTGGCGCCAAATCTGGTACTAAATTTCATCAAAATCGTCCAAGTTGTCGAAATTGCCAAGTGAGTCAATCGGCCTATTTGTTGCATGTATTTTAGAGACTTTGTCCTGCTACACCCTGAGAAACTGTGCTAGGGCTTATTTACCCCTCCTATACTTCAAGTGGGTTGATGAGGAACATGTGTACCAAATTTCATCGAAATCCCTTTAGCCGTTCGGAAGTGATGCTAGAACAAACATACATTGAGTTTTATATATAAGGTGTGCTCAAATGAAAAAGAGACTACAGTTATATGCAAAGAAATTTTAATAACAATATGCTAATTACAGTTCATGTGGAACAGTACAACTATAAATAATCGCCATTGACTGATCGCACACTGATCCCAGCGCGTAGGAAGGGAGTGGATGGCTTCAGTGCAGAAACTGCTGGGTCAGGCAAACACCCATTCTCGCCGTCTTCTGATTCTCTGACAGATGTTTGGGCACCCACTGTGCACAAACCTTACCATAAACAAACTTTTTGTGGATTATGTGATGTACAGTTCCTTTGCTTATCGACAGTTCAACAGCAATTTCACGTGTGGCGATCCGACGATTCTGCAATACGAGCTCATCTACAGCCGAAATCGTTGCACTGTTGGTCACAACATGGGTCTGCCCAGGACGTGGCAAGTTCTTGATGTTTACGCGTCCCGCCTCATAATGCTAACACCACCGGAATATGGTGCACCTTGCGAGATACTGCTCTCAATACACCTCTTTCATACTGCGATAAATTTTTGAAGCATGCTCCCCTTCTGGGCGAAGAAATTGGATAACTGCTCTTTGTGCTGATCTGGAGGAATCCGTCATGCAACGAACTGCGGAAACAACTCTCCGGAAATGGGGATATTGGTCCGAAGCCGTTAATTACGCAGATGCAACTGGGAATGCCACCACGCCATATATCGGCTAGCACATTAACTCACTGGGATTTGATACAATGTCGATACAGCTAAGAGTTCCTTTTCATTTGGGCACACCTTATATATAGATTTTGTATGTGTGTAATCTTTATGAGGCATTTTAAAAGCATGACCTTTCTTCTTACTTTCAGTTACTTTCACTTACGTTTCGAACTTATGATATGAAACTGGATTCAGAGAAATAAAAGAATATTTCAACTAGAAGCAAAATTTCATCTTAGGGATTGAAATTTCAAGGTCCGTCCAAAATAGCCATCGTGCTGTTTTAAAATGTGGCCGCGATAGAACAAATCAAGATAATCAGATAAATTATACTGAACACCCCATACTGATTTATTCCTTATACAGAAATTTTCTACTCCTTATTAAGATAAAATCTGGGATATTAAAGTAAAATTTATATAAATAAAAAGTTCATATGAAATCCGAAATAATTAGGATTTTACTGTATTTTATATTACTAACGCATAAAATAAAGGTCAGAATACATTAAATTCAGTGGTAAAATACTTTATCGGATATGTCAATGAACAGATTTCCTTTCAATAATTTCAGAAACTTTTTAATAAGATTTTTACCCTGAGGAATTGATTAGGTAATGCAGATAAATACAATTTGAATATGAAAATAACTCGAAATTTTCTAATAATTCAACTCAAGATGTATAAAAACCGAACTGCAAGTTTACCACATCAAGTTGCAAATGAAATCCCTTAATCAGCATAGTAGAATGTAGTATACTGATGGGAAAGTAACGTTCTTGCCGTTCAGTTGTGCTGCAAAAGAAGCAGATCATTCGATATCTCTGCCAATAGGTTTTCTATCTCTTTTGTCTCTCATTTCATCATTTTTCTTGATTTTTAAAACCCATACAATGAAATGAAACTCAACCAGCGTGATATGCAGTGGCGAATTTTGTCAATAAGTGTAAAATTGCTTTGAGTACCCCCTGGCCTACCCAATGTCGCAAATTCACCGTCGGCACTACGATGTACGTCGAATAGGTTTTGAGTCCCCCTAGATTCTCGAGACAGAGACGAGTGCCTGTGACACCTGTGCGAAAAACCGCCACTGTGTGGTGATATGTTTTATTTTTATCTCCCTTGTTATTAATTAGTTTAACAGATATACAGATAATAAATAACATATGCTATGCCAGATATTATTAAGTTTTAGATAATGCTACTGGGGCCGCAGTGGCTTAACGGTAAGATCTCGGCATCGGGGCCAGAGGGTTCCAGGTTGGAAACCCGATTCCACTGAAGATACGCCGTGCATATGTGCCTGTTGCGTGCTAAATCATACGTAGTGGGTCAAACTTTCTCCTTCTGGTGTGGTGCGAAAGCTTGAAGAGGGGCTAATGTGAAAATTTTTTTCAAGTGTCATTCTAGTCATCTGACAGCAGCTAAACAATTAGGAGGTTCGTCTCAAAATAGCCCTCACGTTGCTACAAAACGGAACATTAATATAGCTAAACTAGATAATATTAAATTAAATGTTATTAAGTTCTTCACCTCTTTTTCTGCTATTGCTGCATTACGCGCTTTGTAAGTTATACAGTAAAAACGCAAATTACTCGTTAATGGGTTTATATACGATAAAAAATGCCAACAAATATAAGCCACTTTTTTAGAAATGTGTTTAATCTCTTTCGAAATATGCATTACAGCCCTGCTTGCTTTTAAATTGACGAGCCAAATGTCGCAAAGGAAAAAGTGAGTACTAATTATGAGTCCAAGTCTGATGAAAAGAGATTATGATTTGACATTCTAGGATGAAAATATTTATCTCGTTTAGTTAAGATTACATGTCTTAGGACAGTAAATAATGCTGTTCGGTCGCACGATTGCAGGTTTATGTAGACTTACCTTGCTTTAAGAAGATCAATCCTACACAATTAGGAGATCTGAATAATAATGCATGATCAAAAAGCTGAAGTCTTAGAAGTGTAAAGCAGTTCTAAGACTCCAGAAATCTCTTAAGAGAAAAGTGTTCTTGAGTCGGGAGTCGCGTTTTTACATCAATGGTCGAAATAGGAGTATAACCAAAGAGAGTTTCGTAGCGTAGTGGTAAAACATACATTAATATATGTATAGTATGCATTTTGAACTTTTTTCATACATCTATTGGATCCAAAAGTTCACACTGAGCTACAATTTCGGAGCCAAATGACTTACCAAATTTCATCTCTTTGACTCACTCCGTTTTGTTTTATCACATTCCCATACACTCAAATTGATAGACAGTCAATAATTTGATGGACTTAGTCAATAATTTGATACAGTTCTAAAATTCTGGTCAAAAAACAATGTACCGAATTTCACTTATCCAGATCTTTGTCTTTCTTTGAATAATCGCGTTCATAGATTCTCAATAATTCTTCATTCAATTATAGATTGACATCAAAGTTGGAGTATACTTTATCTAATCACATACTGGAAAACAGACATTGTCATTAGCATTAACAACTGAACAAACATGAGGTTGAAAGTAACGAAAGAAAGAAAATGGACTGAATTTCATTACAACAATAAAAAAGCATATCTATAAACATCAATTAAATTTTTTAAAAAAATGTGGAAATTGTTTAAAATTAAGAGTATTTTTCCATTGATGGAACCCCAAGCCAAGCTGAAATGTTGGCACTTTTCCGTTTTGGAGTCAACATTTATCACTAAGAAAGTTATCGCTAAGATTTGGCGGTTTTTGTCTGATGTTCTATTAAGGGACGAGAACCAACTTAAGATGACATTCATACAGGCATCATTGAATAGATATTAGTTTTGAATTTTGGATTGTCATAAAAACATCTATTAATAGTTTTCGGAGATATCACTGGTAAACATCGAAGCTCAAAAATCAAAAAGCAACCGTGATTTATTTTTATTGGAAAATACATTTTTAGATATATTTAGGCGAATCTTATGGATGCCAGTGGAGAACGTTTGGTTGCATAACACATACGCACAATATTTGGTGACGACACCTGATTCTTCCATCATTGTTATATTACCATATGTTTGGCGCAGCAAATCTGGGTCTTGCGATATTAAACCGAACCAAACCATTAGTTTTATAATTTAATCATATGTTTGGCACAACGTCGCCAAATCTGAGTCTCGCGATATTAAACTAAACCAAACCATCAATTTTGTAAAATAATCATATATTTGGCTCAGCATGGCCAAACCTAGGCCTTGGTTGGCGTGAGCAATAAAAACAACCTGGTGCTTATGTCAGTAGACTTCAATATTCTCTCCATGACTAATATATTTTTTGTTGGCGTGTGCGGGAAAGTCGAGAGAAAGAGCAGTTGTTACAAAAACCCATCGTTTAGGTAATTCCTCAAAGGACCAAAGGTTGATTTCTCAATTAAAACAACAAACTTTATCACCGAAATTGAAAAGAGCCAGTCAGAGTTAACCTGCGGAAATCTTCTCTCCTCGAATTTCTCGTATACTTCCAGAACACGGTGCGTTTTGTGCTTAGCTTCGCCGCATGATGAAGAGAATATATGATACATTTTGGGTCTCTTTCCTTTGACCAGTTGGGTGAAAAAAAAGGCGATCGAACCCGTTGTGGAGGCAACGGAAGCGATTAATTATCCTGTAGAATTTTTGTATACCCTGAACCCACCCGGAATACCTCCACATCTATTGATCTCAAGGTCGGAGCCCCTATAATGCTTTTACGGAACTTGAATCCACCAAAACTGTGTAATGATGCTAGGTTACAGGTGAAGACTCTATACAAATATGTACTTGAAGCAACAGTATTCACAGGCGTTGCACAGGAAGAAGCGGTTTTCATTCCAAGAATCCCCCCAATTCCATCGGATTACCATTTTCAATTCAGGAGGCTGAAATTCCCAGTAAAGGTTTTTATGCCATGCCCATCAACAAAGCTCAAGGGCAAAGTTTAAAAATGGCCTGTGTGGATCTGAAGACTGACTGCTTTTCAAATGGTCAGTTGTATATTGTCTGTTCTAAGGTCAGATCCTCTCACGATCTGGTCATTCTGCAAACTGAAGGTATAAATGTTGTGTACAAGAAAGTATTTAACCCTTTCTAATGCCACATGAAGTATAATTAGTACCAAATTCTTGACAACTAAATGTTTATGGTCAACTATTACACCACCTCTGAATATACGAGTAGAAGTTTCAGTTTCTTATCTCAAACCATATGAAAGTCTCTTGATTTTTTAATTAATTATTATTTAAAAATATTGCTAGAAAAAATGGCTCTTTAAAGGATTAACTTAATTCAATAAGACGGCATATTCAAAATTACATCTTTATATATTTTTCTATCTGCCAAATGCAATAAAAATTTACCTTTTTATTAAACTATTTTATTATCAAAAATTTACATTTTTATTCATCTTTCCTGAGCCATCGCGGATGAAGCCGCGACGGGGAATGATAGTAAATTGGCATAAAGAGCACTTGCGAAAATTCATTTATCTAGCTTGTCACGGTTTAGAGTGATCTTGTCCACACGTATATGGATGGACACACAGATCTTTTTCTCTTTAAAAAATTTCGTACAAACACACCAAATTTCATTCGTCTAGTTTATTCCATTTTCGGGTTATCGCGTTCAGAGACAAGATAGACATAATCCAAAAAATAGACTTTTCGGGTCCAAGTAGGTCGGAAACGTCGAGGTTCATCAAAATCTCGAGTTGAAATGTTTGTATGATTACAATACTCATATTTTCTCTCTATATACTTCGTGGATGATAAGGAAAAATTTCAGAAGGAAAATAAAGCAAGCAAGTGATAAAATAACAAGTAACGTAGGCGTTCTACTTGTTTCTGTTCTCACTAAATATTTAGCTGTTCTGGATTGATCTCTTGTTTATTCTTTGGTGCGATTTCTTTTCGTTGCAACTTACATGAGGTAAGGAAGGAAGAGCTGGTTCAAACGTTGGAAAGATTCTTTATTCCCGATATTCCCCTGAAGGATGGCTCTGTGCTGAACCATTCGTGCTACATTCAACGCATATCAAGAACATATAGCTGTCGTCGTGGTGTCACTAGATATGTTCATGACATGATAGTAAGACTGGGTTCATATTTTTTTGGGAATCACATTTCCTAGGATCGCTGGTGAATTCTGACTTCTTATATCCAATTATCATTAATTTTCAGAATTCTAAAAAGTTTGATGCAGAATCATATTACAAAAATAACTGCACTAGTCGTAACATTTATATGCTTTTTGTCTTACGCTAAGTAAGAAGAACAATGTATTCTACAATTAAAATGAGGCGGCAAATCTCACGTGAAATATGTGAGAACAAATTGATTATACTGCAGAATTCAATACTTCCCCACGTCTTCATATTTGCCCTTATTTTTTTAATCCCTAAATATCCGTCCAATTTGAGTTAACGACAATCGTTTTTTTAAAGAAATAGGGTACTTACGTATTAACGCCACCGAGGCTACAGATTGGCGGTAATGCGCCAATAAAGGGCAATCTTGTTTACAAAAACCGCCAAATTGGCGGCACTTAAAAACCGCCAAATCTGTAGCTGCGGTGGCGTTGACGGCACTTAAAAACCGCCAAATTGGCGTTAATACGTAAGTACAAAAACCGCCAAATTGGCGTTAATACGTAAGTACAAAAACCAACAAATTTGGCGGCACTTAAAAACCGCCAAATCTGTAGCCTCGGTGGCGTTAATACGTAAGTACCAGAAATAGCAGCGCAGTATCAGCACTATCCGATAGTAAACTTCTCAAGTTTCAAAAATTAATCCTCTCTTTTTCAAAAGTTGTTGCTGGTATGGTATTTTATGAGGGGGTATGTGTCTAAATTTGAGAAGTTTTGGACATAAAAAGTAGTTTTTAAGCTTGGAAAATGCATGGAATATCTATGGATCTTAAAAATATATTAATGAATAAAAGAAAGACCGCGACAAAATTTAAAATCCTGAGTTACTTCTTCGTATTATTATTATCTATTATGCAGGGTGTACACAAATGAAGTGACTCATTTAAAAAATTAATATAAAAAAAACTAAAAATGTTGTAACTACTGTTTTTAAAAAATAAGAGCGCATCTCAAAAAGTTTTTTTTTCAGATAGGTAACGCGGCGTTACGTCGTTCTAAATTTCTTACAGCGAGAAAATTCCTTACGCAATAGCTCCCGATCAGCAGAAGCCGATGCGCGTTTTCTGGTTTCTTTTTTTAGTTTTTCTTGAATATCGCGAAAACTTTTCAGTTTTCACACTACAAGCGAATTAACAAATTAAAGAGTTTGCAATTCCCTACAAATACATACTTTTATTTTTCTTTCAGCTTTAATATTTTCTCAGATAATGGCTCTAAGCAAATTTTTCATTTCCAGTGATTTACGACACCTAGACCACCGAAATGGCATGTTACCTATCTAAAAAAACCTTTTTGAGATGCGCTCTCATTTAAAAAAACAAACAAAAAAACGTAGTTCCAACATTTTTAGTTTTTTTTTATTAATTTTTAAAATGAGTCGCTTCATTTGTGTATACCCTGTATTGTTACGTCTAAAGTACTGATTAAGGTAATGCACAAAGTTTATAGGTTATTTGTAGTTCAAGTTTCTGATCCGTTAAAGTGCGGAAAATTGTTTAATTTCTAATATTTCATAGTTAATCTGCAAATTATCGACTAGGCTGTCGTTAAAGTGAAAACAAGATCTTTCTCGACCAGCAATATTTTTGCACCCTTAAATTAATACTCAAATAACCAACTCAGTACTATGAGCTACTACTAACTGGAAAACTCATACTTTTATTTCATAAAATTCTAACTAATTTAATACAATAATCTGCAGAATGCAAATAATATTCTAGCTATTGTTGAAACTTGATAATATCCATTCACTGATTAATTTGATGCAACAATCAACAGAATTTAAGTTGGAAAAAATACGGACAATGTTTGAAAACAAATTAAAATTTTTTTTTTTTCGTTATCTAAAGAATCAACCTCAAAGAATCAATCAATCAGCATAATACTATTTGATAGAATCAATCGGTAGCAGAGTAGAATTAAACGGTTTAAAAGCCTTAGAAAGTTGAAGGAGAAAGAGGATGAAGAGGGAAAGGAAAAGAAAACAAATTTTGGTACTTCAAAGTTTCAGAATACGTTAATATGCACAATATCTAGGTAGAGTGCAGAAAGGTCTTATTTTGCAAATTATTTCGTATTTTAACGAAACAAATCAGGTAATGCGTTCATTAAATGGCATTTGAACTTTAACGGCAACATATCTACGTTCAAGAAATTCCAGAACTTTTTAAATATATTCCAAATGTAAATGAATTACACCATTTCCCGCAGAACAAGAGAGGAGTATCATGTGACCGACTAATCAGAACAGGTTTCATCAAGTTCAAATAGCAAATGTGCTTAGTTCGTGATTACATGCATTCGAAATTTCCCATCGAGGGGAAGGCCAAGTCATGGGTACTCAATCACGATAAGATGCCGGCTCACAGGTCTCTCCTGGTGTCAAATTACCTGTCAAAACATCACATTCAGGTATTTACACAACCTGCTTATTCTTTTGATCTCTTCCCATGTGATTTTTTCCTCGAGTGAAGAATTTGCTTATCGGGCAACCATTCTCAAGTTCTGAAGAAGTGCAACTATAACGGCATTGGAGGAAGTGGTAAAATGGAGGCTTGTTATCCGCATTTCCAATTTTGTATGAACGATGGCAAAAATGCATATTTATACGGTACTTAGAAACAAACGCCAAATAAAAAGGTTCTATCTGCATTCACTTACCCGCAATAAAACAAATTTCGGAACATTCTGAACATAGTAGTACATTTATTAGACATTTTTAACACAGGGAAGATTTGGACAGCAGAAAATAATCTTGTTTTAAGCCCAATGCATGTTTTAAGCAATCTGAATATTTATTTTTTTATATAATAATATCTCGATCTAATTGTTGTCTTGTACTTTTCAGGAGCTGGTGAGTCAGGGAAGAGCACCATTGTTAAACAAATGAAGTAAGTACTCTGTTTCTGTTTTTCATTCTTGCAACACGATACAAGATTTTATAACTAAATATTATCAACACTATACATTGTGATAGATAAATATTGCTTGAAATTACCAAAAAAAAAAGAGTTTTTTTAAAGCATAAAGCAATTTCTACTACTTTGGAAAAGGAAGGGGCAAAGTTGTATCATTTTGGAGTTCTTCGAGACATTCTGCATCTCACCTTCTGATCACAATTAGTTGGAAAAATTACAGGTTGGATATAAATTAGTTGGGGAAAAATAAAGGTTTGTTATACGTAGTTATACAGAATGCCTCCCCATGCCCCCATTCCTGATACCATTACGGTAACCGAACTACGTAGTTATACAACCAAATATTATCATGCACACGATTATTAGATAGTAAAACGCAGAAAAAGTTGACCTTGTTCTCAAATTTTTGACGAGGCTGCTCTTCGTTATACTGTGAACGTCTCCTGTGATTCCTGCCTTATGTTTGTGAAATGGATTCCTGCCATATGTTTGTGAGCATGCTCACGTCGATGAAACCAAGTGGAATGCAATAAGTGTCTCTTTTCTGTTTTTCTCGATGGAAATTTCGTTGCACTTGAAAAGCGAAATGAGTTTTATAAAACTACCGACAGCTTTTCGCTTTTTCGGCGCTGTTATATATCTCCAGCATTACGAGAATAATAAGCAATGATGAACAACCCAAAAGTATAATTAACTCAGAACTGGGCTAAAAATACCTAGAACTATCTATCCACTAACTTAGGATACAATATTAACAATATGCCATTGAACTGGTAGATACCTTTCTATTAATATTTCGAAAATTATTTAGTTTTGAAATTACCCAACTAATTTATTTCCATCCTGATTATATCATTTATTCCAACAGAATTAAGAGTTGCATTCGGAAGATAGACAGAGGTCAGAGCACTTACGTGTGGGAATGAAGGTTTAACACGTTGACGCCGGCTTTGAAACTTGTATTTCTCGGCCGCACCAAGAGCTCTTTGCTTTATAGGGCAGCGCTGAAATAATGCTCTTTATGAAAACTTATGATAGTACACGCCGGCGAACACTTCTGTGGTAAACGCCTGATGGGATATCCAAGTGTGAGCCAAAGGTAGCACACGCAGCTCGGTAGTCCATTCAAGTGTGAGTCGCCGATGGTACACGCGGCATGATGGTAAATTCAAGTTTGAGCCAACGGTGGTACACGTCTCCAGATGGTAAATTCAAGTGTGAGCCACAGGTGGTACACGCCGGCGGGAACGTGTTAAGTATTAACTCTATTGACTGCTGGTCTTATTATAGTACATTTTTTATTTCTTGTTGAGGGAGAATGAGGGTTATATTACTGCATATTATAAAATGTTCCGCTTGTTCGACTAAATATTTCAGTTTCAAATTTAAAATTCTAAATATTTCAATATATCAAAATTAATACAAGTACAAATTAATCTCCTTTAAAAATGTTGCTATTGAACAACATTAGCTTTACCTCCGAGCGAAACGTACGCACCCAGGGAGACGCATGTAGCTTGCGAGCCACAGTTTATCGAATTCTAGTCAAAAGTGAAATAATTTTTTTGGTCAGATAGAATACTTTAAAGATTTTGAGCTGGTAAAAATGCTTCTGTTTTCTGAAAGAAAAAAAACCTTTCTTAAAAATGTTTATTAATATGAGACATTATTTCATTTAAGAATTTCATTTTATTTATATTAATACAACCATTTATTTAATTTAATGTTAATATTTTACTAAAATGTTTGTGGATTTGATTTATTTATCTTGATATTTATATTTCTCGTCAATTAGAAAATTTTTCTATATCTAAATGCGATCATTTTGTTTTGTATTGCGTTACTACAAAAAATTAATGATTCGATATATTGGAATAAATGAGTTTTGATTTTTTGTTAGGGACATTTAAAAATATGTGTTGCAGTTATTGTAACAATAGTTGTTATAATAAACTTGCGAAACATATGATTTTTATAAACTCTGCGAAATAATTATGGAAATTTCTTTTGAAGAAGCAGTTGAGCCTTAAGAATTGTGCAAAACATATTATCGTCAATTTCTTAATAAAATGAAGCATAAACACTTGAAGTTAAAATTTTGTTAATTCGATATAAAATTTTAATAAAAATTCCGCCATTCTCCTTATTGTTTTTAAATAAATAAGCTCTGAAGCTCATAAATATTTAAAAAATAAGGTGATAATATTTTTTCTTGGACATGGTTCTCACTAGATGTGGGAATTTCAATTAGTTCCGAAAAACGAAAGCAGACACTTATTAAACAAGTTTAAACAAGTATAAACATTTATTAAACAAGTATCCCTAGTTTCCCCTACAAATTTCCAACAAATCATGTGTTGAAAATAAGTAGGGGAAACTAGGGATACTTGACTTGACCCCTAGGGACACTTGACCCTACGAGAGTTGCTCAAATTGCTAGATAATTGATAATTTGTGTGTGCCATTTTTATTTGACCGTTGGTCACATGATCTATTGGAGGGTTTTTTCATTCCAATCTGAAAATCTATCGTAATGGTGTGTAGCTAAATATGTTTTGGGGGTCCAAAAGTAAATTTTCACTTTTGAATTCCTTAGTGGATTAGAAGTTTACTATTGAAGATACGAGTTAAAATATTTCTGAGTTTTAAGCATACTTCTATCTATAATTTGATATACGATGTTAGGCAGTATCTTAATTTTAAGTGATTTAATTTTCAGATTGTTTAGAAAAAGTCAAGTTAGGGATACTTGACCCTATCAAAAGCTATTGCAGCTTCGATGTCGTAGCCGACCAAAGTATATTTTGTGTTAGGATCAGTTTTCTGGTGCGTGGAGTTTGTCAGAAATATGGGGGGGGGGGGCCGGCGACCCATGATGACATATTTAGACGTCATAACCTTTCAATTAAAAAAAAGTGTCGAAATCCGTCGGGTGGTCGTTGCTGGCGAACTATCGAAAGGTTTTTCCCCATAGAGAATGTACAGTGGGAAAGAGGTTTTTCGATTTCGTTCAAAAATGGGGGGTGATGGGGGGCAGGCGACCCTTGATGACATATATAGACGTCATAAGCTTTCATATGAAACAAAAATTGTCAAAATCGGTCGAGTGGTTGAGGCTGGCGGACTCGGTGAAGAATTTTTTACCAACTTATTTTAAATATAGATTAATTCAATATTTTATTTGTTAAGTTAATTTTGAATTAATTTAGTTTAGTTTAATAACTAGATTTAAATTAATGAGTAGACTAATTTAATTTATTAATTAGAATTTTATTAATAACAGTTGCATTATATAAATGCCATATTATTTTATTTTTAATATTAATTTCATTAATATTTTTTGATAATTAAGACTCTTTTAATTCAATACTTTTAACCTAATATCAGAGTTTCGCTTATATCCAAATTATCGAAAGAATTTAAGGTATCTGACTACGTTCGAAAGACGGTTTTGGGTCGAAATTGACAAATTTTATAGTTTTATTTTAACGCCCATTTGTTTAGTTTTCTAAATTTGGGTTAATTTTATTTTTACGATAAATAGAAACGGAGTTATAGATTTTTTTATAAAACACGGTGGCAAAAACCGAAACCAGAAATTAGCTATTTTCCATCGTTCTACCAAATACACTGCATTCTGAATAACAAATTAATTTACTTATACTTATTTTAATTTATTATATACTCTATCTGCAAGCCACATAAATTTAAATAAGTTTTTGAATTTTAACAATCTTCTGTGGACAATTTAAAAAAAATGCACAGAGTGACAAACTTCACATTTTGGGACATCAACAGCTGTTTTACTGTTTAATGATGGATTTTATGGTCTTATAGGAGTATTCCATGATATAGGAATAGTTTTTGGTCAATATATGCTTTGAAACAATATATTAACTGAAATAACAAGAGAATCGTTACTTCTAAGAGACAGTCTTTGGCAGGGACAAAAAATATTTAAAAAAAATTACGGCTGCCAGAATGAAAGAAAGTGATAATATTGTGAATAAAGAAGGTATATCCTACAAATGTGACGAATTATAAAGGAACTTTAATAAATATCTTTTTAATGAAAAACAAACGAAAACTTTAAATGCGTTTTTTGAAAAACTTATATTTTGTCAAAAATTACTTACGCAAAACATGATATCTCAAAAGAATTATGATTATATTTCCTTGAAATTTTGAACACTTGTTACTTTTGGTATTATGAAGGCATTGAAGTACAGATATAGTTCTGAAGTCAATATTTTTTGATTTACAGCTGCTTAAAGTTGTTTATACCAATGCATTTTGTGATATTTTGAATAAGAGAATATTTGACTTCCCATAACTTTTCTGTAAATGTAAATATTTTTTAGATTATAGAAAGCATTTGAATATATGAATTAGAATTTCTGCTAGAGTGTTTTGCTTTTTGCTCTAATTTTCAGAAAATTTCCTGGCTGGTATTATTCATAGTTTTGTATCACATTGACCCAGAAAATAAACTAAAATTGTCCATTAAAGCGCTTTTTCAAAAAATTTGCCTCCGAACCTAAGCAGTTACCTTAAGTACTCTTTGCATATAGGGTCAAGTATGCCTAAGGTTAGGGATACTTGACCCTATGTGATTTCATGAAATATATTTATTATGTGATTAAATGACATATCAATTTGTCATAAGTACATTTGCAATTCTTAAATGTATATCCTTTTATTACGCTTACTATCAAAATTTTCGAGAAATATAAGAAAAAGTAAAAGTAGAGTCAGGTATCCTAGTTTCCCCTAACACTTTTAAATTACTGTTTGAATCAACGAAAATTCAATAATCATTCCCCGTATTTGAAATGCGATTCATTTTTGTAATAATTTTTTATTATCATTTGTTTAAAAGTAACCGTAAAATATCTTCTTAAAATAAGAAAAAAATAATAAAATTCAATTCAACGACTTTAACTAATGATATAAAACTTTTTACTTTTCTCTGACTGATATGAATATAAACAATTGAAAAAATTTTTTCATCCATTTCTGATTTTATTCATATGTAGTAATTAATATCAGTGGAAGCTGAAGAATTCAACTAATGCAAAGACAATTGATAAAGATGAGGTAAAATTTTAAAAATGTCTACTGCAACGCCTTTTCTTCCCTTTTTCTTTTTTCTACTGTGCTGGGATAACTGAAAATTTTGTTCAACCGTTCTTATTTTAATTTATTCCGCATGTAAATAATCTTATTGGAAGTTTTGAAGAATAAGTAGTTCGACTGATGCAAAAATTCCTGATAGAAATATAGAAAAATTTTAATTATGTCTACTACAACCCCTTTTTCTTTCTTTTTTTCTCGAAATAAAAATGATTGATGTCTAGTCGGTATTATTAATGTAAATTAAACGGCATTAGCAGACATTTGTTTTAAAAAAATGACATTTATTTTCGAAATTTTGCAGCAAACGATGCGATTCGATGGTTTTCGGCGAGAAACAGTAATTTCTAACAGCCGAAAGTTTTTTTTTTCCACCCACCACCAATAGACACCTGCATTTTACTGATATGAATCACTTCGAAAACGATAGGGACCTAAATGTTTTATACCAGCCAGTGAAAGGTATAAAGAACGGAGACAGAGTCCATACTGAGATCCGGAAGAGTCCATTTCGCTACGGTAGCCGCCACCGCAGAAGGGTGTGGCAGCCCCACGCATGCGCCCTGCAACCGATGTGTCCGCAGCCCTGCTACCGTTTAATTGGACGTATGGGTACGAAGGAGCGCTAGCAGACGTCTCTCTCTCTCTCTCTTTTCTATGACATGCGAATCAAACGACTGTCTGCTGCAGGTTAAATGACCGCACCTTTCAACGAAAAACAGATGGAGGCTGTTTTATATCCAGCGGTCGGCTGCTTGAATATGAAAAAGGGTGATTTTTTTTTTCAGTCTGGAATAAAGCTAAAAATATAGCAAACGATTTTAGTCTGGTAAAATGTTTAGATTAATTCGAAAGTTGACGGAAATTCGCGAAGAAAAAGGAACAGATTGGAAAAAACAGTACTTATGTGTTTGATACAGAAAACATCAGAATTTGCTTTAGGTATCAAATTAAGTAGATGCTGTGCATCAAGTGTATGGTAATAAGAAGTTGCTGAAATGTTAAATCAGATGGAGTAAAATTTATAACGTAGCAAATAATTTTTCTATGGTAAAACATTTAGATTAATTTGGAAGTTGACGAAAATTGGCTAAGAAAAAGGAATTGATTAAAAATAATTCAACGAACATTTTTTTGTATCTGATACAGTGAACAACAGACAAAATTTGCTTTAGGTTCCAGCTTAGCAGATGTTTTATATCTAGAGTCTGGTAAAAAGGAGTGTTGAAATATTAAAGCAGGGATGTTTTAATGGAGAAACGCTAAAATACAGCAAACTAATTTTAATTTTGATAAAACATCGATGTTAATTTTGGCTAAAGATAATTCATGGGAAAAATATTATTAAAGCAACAGGCATCGAATAAATTTTAAATATCATATTAGTCTGCGTTGTTAGGCAGAAGGTTAGTTATTTCGTAGTAGGCGGTAGTTTCGATATTGACGAAAAGTTGCGAAGAAACATTTGGGGGTAGGGTTATGTGTTTAGGCTATAGTCACAAAAGCTTAAATGAAGAACTTCTCAAAACAGAAGAGAACAACATAAAGAAACAAATGTATTTTACTTAAGGCATTTTTAAGTGTTCATTGCACGTTGTTTCATAATAAACTGATATCTAAAACTATAAATTAACTTATGTAAATCTTGATCGAATCTGCAATTTAATGACTTCTGATGGATTAAATTGACAAAAAAGTATACATGTTGCTAGATTTGTCTTTATTAGACATTTTCAAATATTTAAAACTTTAAAATGGAGCTTTATTGAAGTCCAACTGAGATCTATAGAAGATCTGTTTTGAAAAAAAGGGTAAATTTGACCATCTTATTTTTACACACAATGAACAGCTTTTCATTCTGCTTTAACTGTAATTTTTTAGCATTTAAACCTTTCTACTTCAAATAACACCTCGTTCGTTTTCATACTTTTCAAACGAGAAATTTATAGTTGAAACACGAATACAAAAGAAAGAAAGAAAGGAATCACGCCTTTGCGACAGAACATCTTATGCTCTTGTATGGAAGGATGAATAGGAATAAAACTGTTTAAAATTGCTCTTTAATAAATGCATTATCTAT
>BGPR01001485.1:6524-107948 GCA_013235015.1 Araneus ventricosus | reverse complement strand
CCTGTACCCATGTACAAAAGGATGAATAGGTATGAAACTGATTAATATTTTGATAAAAATACGTATATGTACATTGCCCATATATCTGATTCATAATTTGTCCGACATAAAGTTTATCGTTCATCTTTATCAGTACTTTGCATTTTCCTTTTCAGCTTCATTTGCTTTTACATTTCCGGTGATATTCTTCCCTACAAAACACGATTCATTTTATATAGCATATGAATATGATTCATATTTCTTTTCATATGCAAGTAACACTAATTGTCAAAATACATAACTAAAGCTTTCATTTTGTTTTCATTGAGAACCTTATTTCACAGAATCTTTAATACTTTCAATAGATTCGATTTTATATCTAATTCCACTGCCGCCCAAATATCCTCTGTGGATTGATCGGGTATTTTCTTCATGAATATGATTCTACTACCTTCTTTTACGTATTACATTATTAATTTGAACATCGATTTAATTCTGCATATAATTCAAAGGAAGACCAGCAACTTTTAATTAAATTCTTGTTTGTACAGCTCTCCTGATGATAAATAATAATTACATAAATTTATTAATTTGCCTTCGGTTATGCAGCCGTTTACGCATTTCATTTGAGCTACTATGATAACAATATTACTTGATTCACGATAATGAATGATATTTCTGATTAGATGACCCGCCTATAAAAGATATTCTTTCACTAAGTAGTCAGCAGTTTATAATTGTAGACAGTAGTATGATGGAAAAACCAGACATTTGTTTCTAAATGTTCAAAATGTATGTAAATGGACTGTCCCAAAGTACATGTGATGTCCCAGACAAGATATACTGCAGTCAACATCTGCCTGTGGCAACCGTTTTCCCCCATACCCTTCTTTCCGCTTTCTTGCTCAGCGAGGCAAGGGTATTTCGTCTCGACATCTGGATTTGAAGTTTGCAGCAACAAATGAACGTTTCGTATCCCGCTGGGCGATAAGAAGTTTTAAAGCATTCTGAATTTGATCTTTATTTCAGAAGATCTGCAATATTTCTACTACAATCCCATTCGTATGTAAGTAAAAAAAGAGTTTTTGAGTTGAATGCGAGAGAGTACTTATCCCAACAGCTCTGAACTATTGTTTTACTATGTATAAACTGTAACGTATGTGTGCAAAAGATGCGCTTTTTAGGTAATAAATGTATCACAGCTTACTGTAGGCATCATGCGTAAGAATGCACCGATTAATTTTTGATTATCCTGTTATTTTTGCTGGTCAACAAAGATATTCGTTGCGGTTTTCGAGTTTGACATCCTTTCTGCACGAGAAAGTAAAAAAGTGGTAGAACCAAAACTTAATAGGCGCATTTCTACGCATATGATATCTACACTAAGCTATGATACATTTATTAACTAAAAAGTGCATCTTTTGATATGAGCTGCTTTTTTCTCTTTCAACTATAGGAAAATTCATTTCGAAATCAGAAGTAAGGACAATAGCAGTTTATATGAGGCAAAAACAACAGTTCAGTGCTGTTGGGACAAATACTTTCTCGTATTCAATTCAAAAACTTTTTTAAATTTTTAATGAAATAATACACTTTTTACAAAATACTTGTCATTATTAGAATACAAAATTTTTTATAAAAATTATACCACAAAATTTTGGATATAAAATTTGCAAATGGAGGTAATCGTGATCTTTTGTTGTTCAGATATGAAAACGAAATTCAGTGAAGTTCGATTGCCTAAATTTTACTAATATTTACCAGCCAGAATTGAAAACACTCGAAAATTGGCATATGAAATTATTTCTATGTTTGGGAGCACTTATCGGCGCGAGCAATTACTTTCACTTACGAAAGGAAATAAGTCTCCTGCCAGACTCACCTTGGATCAATTTTAAACTTAATCACTGCGGACAAGATATCCTTCGAAGCAGAAAGATGGTAACAAAAAAGAAATTCCTTCAGGATGGAAACATTAAGTTTATTCACTTCTATTGTCTTTGTTCTTCTTTTTACTGTATTTTCGAACCTTCGTTTCCATAAAAATGAAATGAATTTTTTTTGTTCCTGCTCACACGAACTTAGACCTTGCTTATTTGGTCCGTGCTAGCATTTATTTTGACACATTTGTAGTACAAGAAATATACAATAGGAAGTATTGTAATGTAAAAAAAACCCAACCTTAAGAATTTGATGAATCATCACATTGTAGACGTCCCTGAGTTCGAAAAAACAATTTTTGAAGTTATGTCTCTTTGTCTATGAACATGTACGACAACCAAAAAAATGCAACAACCTAGTAATGTGAAATTTGGTAAGCAGTCTTTACTCCAAAATTATAGATTTCTGTCAAATTTTGGACGAAATCCATCGAAAGGATGTGTCTGTCTGTCAGCGTTCAATCGAAAAGGAAAACTCGAAAGCACAGCGAACTAGATGGATGAAACTTGTCTCGTCATTTTATGACCAAAATTGTAGATAGGTATCAAAATTTCAACGAAGGCTGTCAAACTGTTATCAGTCTGCTGCTCTGTCAAGTTGTATGTATATAATAGAGATAACTGAAAATCATCATAAGATACATCAATGAAATTTGGTATTTTGCCCCGACACGAAGGTTGTAGATGGATATAAAATTTTGGACATAGTCGGTGTTTGCGTTTTATTCGACGAATTGAGCTGACAGCATTGATTATTTAAAATATATAATTTATTTACATGCATACAAGTTACTTCCAATATATACAGTTTTAATTCCGATATATGCTGACTGTTGACATAAGTTGGGTTTTGCTCATGCAAGAGCTAGATACGATGCGTACAATAGTAATAAAATTGAACATGTCGACTGCGATGTCATACATGAAGTGAATACTTTGCGAAATACTAATAACAATCTTGAATATGTATAATCCAATGCTTTACTCATGTGGTAGAGTAAATATGTGTTTCAATATATAATAAAGTTCATGATGTGAAAATACATGGGCGAGCTGCGATTCTCATACCACATGAATTCCAAATCACAGAGAAGAAGAATCAGAGGTCTCACTCCCATAGACCCTAATGGCAACTTTTTTAACATTGCACTTCACATAGACAGTACGCCATCTGTGGGCAACAAAGGAATTAGCCGGAATACGTCAGCGTGAAATAAAAACTAAACTTCGTTATTTTATTTATAAAAGTGAAACTAAATGTTAAAAATTTTTGATTAATTTAAATCTACTTTGATATAAGTTAGGAAACATGTATTAAATTTACCTGTTCTTATGAAGATCGACATCGAACACAACAAACATGGCGGCGACCTTGGTGTTCCGTTTGAAACGAGGCGGGTATCGAAGTGGCTAGTTGTCTTTGTTGGCGAGTGGGGGCGCTGATAAAATTGCAGAGTGAGACCTCTGATTCTCCTTCTCTGTGATCCAAACAACTTCTAACTCTGACAGAGATGCAAAATGGCGGCGTCAAAGGGTTGCTATAAGTTAGAAAAAGGAGCCAAACTAGAAGTTGGCTCGAACAGTCGGTCAAAGGAAAGAGATCCAAACTGCGTACTCGAATTTGTTTGCTATACTACGAAGCTTAACACCAAATGCGGCATATTACGTGAGTTGTAATGTGGTCATTGCTACATCATTACCGCACGAATTTTGGCCATGTGACCAAAGGAAGTCACATAGAACAATTGTTACGTACGCTTCCTTCTGTATTGTGTTCATAATTTTTCCTGCAATTGTTATTTAGAAACAAGTTATAACCATTTGTAATCGGTTCTATCCTTATTAGCACAAGATAATTTACGATATCTCCACGTTGTTGCTAGATATTCTGAATGCTGCACAACATCGTAAAGATATCGTATGAATATTGCAGTGCGTCTTGTGCTAAAAAAGGATTGTTTTGAGCTGAATATTAGTGGTAAGTTTATCAATGTTTAGATAGTATACAATTTCTTTTGTATTTTATCCTTCGTTTCAATATCAAATTCACCTATCCCAATTATAACCAGTGGTTGTGTTTTTCTCTCGACTTTCTCGTATACGCGTACAATATAGTACGTTTTTTGTTAAGTTTCGTAATATAGTGAAGGGAGTCGAGTATGCGTTTGGAACCTCTTCGGTTTGACAGACTGAATCCAAAATTTGATAAATATCTACAATTCCTGTGCCAAGACCACATACTAAGTTTCATTTATCTAACTTGCTGCGTTTTTTCAGCAATTGCGTTTATAAGCACAAATAGGCAGATCGACAGGCCGTCAACCTGTTGAAAAAATTTGGTCCAAAATTTAATATAGATCCACAATTCTGCTAATAAAAGCATACGCCAGATTTCATCCATCTGGCTAGTTGGTTCTTGAGTTATCTATCGTGTTAGCAGGCACATGGGCAGACTTGGACACATGCATCTCTCTTACAGATTTCGTTCAAAATTTGATAGAAATCTACAATTTATGTGTAAAGACCGCATACCAAATTTCATTTGTTTGTCTTATTGTTTACACAGACACACACATAGACATTCATAGGCACACACATAGGCGGTCAAAAAAGTGGTATTCCTCAAAATCTCGATGTCTAGTTTTTTGATAATTATATATTTTCCATAAACACTTCGTGTTCGAGGAAGAAAATAAATTTATTAAAGGAAATTTTTTAGATAACTCACTTTTTATTACTAAAAATAGAATTTTTTTTTAAAAAATTATTTTCTACTTCTTAGTCTTTAATTGATAAATTATTATTATAAATTAAATATGGAATCCTTGTAATCAATTTTTTTCTGAAATTTACCATCAGGTGGCGCCATTTTTAACGAATCAAAATTTAATCAAATTGACCGATTAACTGCTAATTAAGTTATGAAGGAATTAAAATAACGTGTTGTCACCGAGAACAAACAAGAGTATAAAATTTCAAAACTCTATCACATCAAAATATGAAAATTCGATTCCAGTATTCCATCAACATAAACATGAAGTAAGTCACGTTAACTAAAAGAGTGAAAAAAATTTTGATCATGCAACACTGGCAATAATCATTCAAAGACTTATCTACCAAGAGTTCATAAAGTTCTTGTCAGAACACTTCATAAATCTGATTGAATTGAGCTTCGGAACTAAGGTCTGATTTTGTTTCTTTAAACTAACTTAAGGTAAAAGCGGTGGGTGTGATAGCCTTGTGGTAGAGTTTGATCTTTGGGCAGTGGCGTAGAGAGGGTAAATGGCGCTTGGGTCATAATATGATTGGCCAGCATCATCAGCAGGTCATCCCCCCAGCCTCATCAGCAGTTTAGCTTGTATAAACAGCGCCCGAGACATACTGTTTTTTCGCTCCCTTATCGACTTTGACTATATCTAAAAAGTGACATAAACGCATGAACATTTTGCCAATATGGCCAGTGGCGTAGCGAGGATAAAATATGATTTTTTTTTTATCCTGGTTGTCATTAGTGGCTTGACAAACGTAAAATGGTTCATGGGACATGGCATAATTTTTTAGACCCCTCATCATATTTTGTTTTAAAAAATGGCAAGGCGCCCCATAAAACTTCCGTGGGAACTATACCCCCCCCTTGTTCCCCGCTCACTTCGCCACTGTCTTTGGATTGAATGACTGCAGGTTCTTGATTCGATTCCGGGCAAGATCTACCGGTTTGCGCCGTTGTGCCTCAAATAATCGTGACAGTGGTATGGTGTGAAAGCGAGGAGAAAGGGATGTATATATGTGTCAAACTTGTTTTCTGACCTTAGCTCAAAATAACAGAGTCGCCCCCGCAATATCTTTTGTAATGCTTTAAAAGGGGGTATTAATCTCTGCTTAATGATTCCTTATTTACTAATTGCAGATGTGCAAAATGAGTATAAATGAGTACAAGGAACTTTGAAACTTTAATGTTTAATCTTAATTTTTGGTTTAATCGATTTTTAGTTGAAATCTTCAATTGTGTAATGAAAATCACTTCATTAATTTTTTTTTCTTCGAGTCCAAAATATGATTAAGGAACTATTTAAATAATTATTGATAAAACTATTATCTTTTAAAAAAAAGTGGAAATGTAAGCAACTCAAATGTGGATCTTTGTTAAATGCTGAGTTAATCTAGCATAAGGTGTTTATAATTTTTGTCACTACTGACCTTTTTCAGGGATGAAAAAGTTTCAAGATAATTTTTTATGACAAAATTTGGTCGTGAAACAAAGACAGGAAAATAAATTAAAAATAAAACCGTCATTATTAATAAAAAAACTGAATAGAAGATAATTGCTATGACAAATATTTTAGCAGCTTTTTAAGACAAGATGATTTTTAAACAACAATACATTAAATTAAATAACACATAAAATATTTGAGATTATAAAATAAATAGATACTGTAATGGTCTATGTGTGGTCCATGTAATTTTTCACAATAACATTTTGGATCACGATTAAAGCGGGTAGACTTTCAGACCTTCAGTCTGG
This sequence comes from Araneus ventricosus, assembly GCA_013235015.1. Taxonomy (NCBI): domain Eukaryota; kingdom Metazoa; phylum Arthropoda; class Arachnida; order Araneae; family Araneidae; genus Araneus; species Araneus ventricosus. The sequence goes on along the minus strand of BGPR01001485.1, from coordinate 101,507 downwards.
TACGCTCTACAACCGGCACGCGTAACCTGGGATGCTAGTTGTGTATATGGGGAAATGGAATAAAATAAACATTTCACGACAATGAAATAGTTAATTGTAAAAATAATGTAGAAAGAAAACAGGGTGATAAAGAAGCATAAACAATATGTCGAATTTTATTATTAATTTATTGATTTTCAATTCAAGGTCATTCATTCACACTGGTCAGAGTAGGGTGATTGTATTCAATGTGTAGTAAAGTTGGGCAGGAAAGTTCTTCAGATGATAACTTTTTAAAATCATAAGTCTGTTAATCTGTATTTTTTTAAATATGAACTAATTAGAGATAAGTAAAACTCCTGGGATTTAATTAGATTTGGATTAAATCCGAGATGAAAAGTCGTAATTCGGGCCACGACTAATCTGTGACATGTGGTTACTTTAGTTGGGGGCCAGCAATTTCAAAAGCCCACAAATTTTTCTAGAATTTTTTTTTATTTATTTATTTAGTAACTTGTTGTTTAGGATAATACATAAAAATAAGAAAACCACTTAACAAAATTTTTAAAAAACAACGAAAGAGTTAATTAGTAAAAAATGCAGAAAAAAACACGAGAAGAGAAATAATATAATTTACCATCACTTTTAGTGTGTTTTATTAAGGCTGATTCATCCATATTGGCCGTATCAGGTGGACCTTATTCTACGCACAGTGAAAGTCAGAAAGGAGAATTCTTTAGAATATAATTTTTCAAAACCTTAAATATGGTTAATCTTTTTTTTTAATGCGAAGTATGTGTAGATACATAAAATTCGGAACAATCTGGGACATTTAATTTAAATCGGGGCGTTGAGCTATAATTCGGGATTGTACCGGCTACTCCGGAACGTTTGATCGCTTTAGTGACAATATAAAGTTTTTTTTTTTAATTCCTGATCCAGCAAATAAAATTATTACACATAAAGATAATAAGTTTAAGAAGTCCTGATCTGCCAAAACAAATCAACCCAAATAAAACTGAAAACTTTAGGAAGTGTTCACCTAGATCAGGGATGGGGAAACTTTTTGCATTGAAAGGCCTCATTGAATTTCCGCAGATGGGCAAAAGACCGCACGAGAGGAATCTTAAAGGTTATTGTTATGTAATTATTATTATGCTTCAGATAAGTATATTATTTCAGTGCAGATTGTAATTATCTGGTAAGGCCGTATAAGTAACTCAAAAGGCAGCAGGTTCCCTAGCCCTGACCTAGATAATGAAATCAATGCATATGAAAGTGATAAGTTTCAGTGTCCCTGATCTAGCAAATCATATCAATACAGATAATGGTGATAAGAAGCCCTGATTTAATTAATCAAATCAATACAGACAGAGGTGATCATTTCCGCAAAACATTTCTAGAATTTATGCACAATCTCTAACGCAGTACAGAAAGTTTGTGAATTTTTTGACGGAGAAACATCAGCAGAGCAGAGGCAGGAACAATGAATCAGTCTTCATTGATTCATTGTTCCTTGATCGAGGTAATCAGATTAACATAGATAAAAATGGTAACTTCCGCAAAAAATTTCTAAAATTTACACACAGTCTCCAATGAAGTACCAGAATTTCAGCCTTCATTGATTCATTGTTCTTTGATGTAAGTAATCAGATTAAAACAGATAAAAATGATAACTTCCACAAGAAATTTCTAAAATTTACACACAGTCTCCAATGAAGTACAAAAATTTTGTCAACTCTGTTTAGTTCTTTTTAAAAGCGAAACATCAACAGAGCAGAGGCAAGAACAATGAATCAGTCTCATCCCAGAGTGGAAAGGTTGTAAGAAAGCGAGCCCTTAGCGTTCAATGAAGTTTGTATGCCGTGCTCCGGTGAGGCATGGTGTATGTGGGGATAAACAAACGTCCTACCATCTTCCGTTACCGTCGGCTAAAAATAAAGACAGCCCTTGAGTCTTCTATCAACGGTTGCTTATGCGAGAGCGTTTCCCCGGCCCTGTGTTAGGCAAGATATGCGTAATATGAGCAGAAACAAATAAACGCCCCGTTACCCTCCCGACGGGGTCTTCCCCTGCCTTTGGAACTCTTGTCTGTTGTTGAAAATCTTCCGTGTATCGGAAACGGAACGTGTTGCTGTTTCTGATTGGCTTCAGTTTCGTTTTAGTGCGGAGAAAAGCCGATGAGGGAGTGAGAGATATAAATATGCGTTGTAACTTAGATTTTGTTTTGTGGGATTTCTGTTAATTATTCTTTCGCAATTTAAACGTTTTAATCTTTTATACGATATATAGCAAATTAAATTTCTGTGATAATTCTGTTATGATCTTAGATATCATACTTCCTAAATTCTCACTTACTGTATTTAAATTGTTTTACAATTTCTCGATGCTGCTGGAAAATATAAAATCCCCCAGTTCTAAAAGCCTCTACCGCATTTCCTTGATTTGTCTTGTCTTAGATGGCTTTCTCTCTCTTGTTTTAAATTTCCCGCATATCCGTTGTGGATTGGTCAGGTTTCTTCATCACGGATATGACTTATAGCAATAATCAAACAAGAAATGAATCTGGAAAGACAGTTAATGTCAAAGCAAAGAATTCAATCTATAAAGTTGCTTTAATTTTTTAAAAATGCAAGTGAAAATAAAATGTTTTTAAAAATACTCTTTTGCTTGCTTTCTGAAAAATAAAACATGTATGCATATATGTACTAGCAGCGTTTGGAGACCAGCTTGTTCGCCAGTAATAGTAACTGAGTTCCATTTCTTTTGTATTTCTTATGTATAATTTGATATTCATGGTTCTCTTAACATTGTATTTTTAAACTTCAAATTATGATGGACATTTAAAACATTATAACTCGTGTAATAAATAGCCTTGAAGTTATTCCGTTCATTGTGTACACGAACGTCCCTAATGGGATCAAGTCACATAACGTAACTGTCCGCGTCTTCCAACATCTATTGGTACTTTGTCAGTTCCAACTTTATTTTCTTATTCCTCAAGGAAAATACGTAGTTGATTCCAATATTAAAATGATGCGACGCATTTTACACCGAACAGCACGTTGAACATGCTGATGAAAAGAATTTAAAAAAAATTGCAACCATAATCAATCAATTTACCAGATATATGTCCTAAAATACTTATTACCGTAGAGAGCTTTATTTACAGATTCCACAAAAAATTTGACTAAATAAGAAAAGACAGTACAATTAGCTACTATTTTACCAATGTGAATATCAAAAAATAAGCAGCATCTTCATTTCTTACCTTTAAACTATGGAAGAAAAACACGTAATTAGATAATTGTATTAACAATGAAATCAGTGTGAATTTTATTGCAGCAATGAAAACGTTCTGAATTTTATTGCAACAATGAAAATTATTGTTGCAAATTAAGCATTAAAATAGTTTTAAAAATTTGTTCAAATTAGAGAAAAATTGGATGACAACTAAATTGAAAGAAAAGATTTGCATTTTAAGGTATTTGCATTTTGCGGTGTTGTAAAAATAATTTTTGTGCGTTAATATTTTGGAAATTTATCGCGAAAATAGGCTATACTTTTGCTTAATTTTTAATTAATTAAAATTCTAATTCAAATTTCGGGAAAATATCTCTGAGGTGCACATTTCTACCCGCTAAAGTATATTTGTGCCAAATTTGGTAACTCTGCATCAAACGACCTTTCTTGTTGAACAACAAAAGACAAAACGCCGCCCTATTCCCCTGTTCCTGTAACCATTACAGCTACTGAACCAGTTGGGTGGACATGGAACAGCACCAAAAGACAAGACACGCATCGCTATTATTACTAGCAGGTATACAGGATGTTAAAAGAAACATGGTCAAAATGAAAGGGCAATTCAGTCGTATGATGAAATTACATAAAAACATGTGCGCAAACGCTATCTGGAGAGAGTAGACTGCTTTTAAAATCATACAAAGACGAGGAAGAAGATCCTTTTTACTTTCTCGTATACGAAGTATATAAAGAGAAAGTATTGTAATCGTCAAAAAATTCGAACTCGAGATTTTGACGAATCTCCACGTTTTAGACCTCCCTGAGTACGAAAAACACAATTTTGGATTATGTCTGTCTGTGAACACGATAACTCGAAAACTATTAGAGCTACGGGGATGAAATTTGGTATGTGGTCTTTAAATATAATTTGTAGGTTTATATCAAATTTTGGACAAAATCCGTCAAAGGGAAGTTTGTCTATCTGTATGTCCGCGGTCATGTGAACACTATAACTCAAGAACTTGAATAGCTAGATGGATAAAATTTCGTACACGGTTTTATCGTCATGAATGTAGGTCCGTATAAAATTTTGGGCTAAATCCGTCAAAGGGTTGACCGTCTGTCGGTCTGTATAATTTGCTATTGAAACCAATCCGTTATCTCCACGCGCATGGATACTGGAAGCAATCTTCTGTGCACGAGAAAGGAGCGAATTACGTCAGTTTGTCCTTGAGACGGCAAGAGTGAAACCTAGCAGTGTGCGATAGATGCGTTTTAATCGGTACGCATCTTTTTGAATTGGATTACTTACCTAGATATTTTTCAATCACTATAATGAAAAACCTTCTGATAGTCATTGGATTCTGGATAATAGTAGGTTTGAATTTTTTTAGCCACTCGGGGAAAGGAGAAACGGCGCCTGTTTGGGGAAGTATACGAGAAAGTTTAGGGAAGAACACTCCCGCTGGTTTACAATATACTGTACACGAGCGTGTGTTATAGTGACGCACCTTCTGAAAAATAGCAAGCATGCTGCTGCCTGAAAGATTTTTCTTAAGCTGCGTTTCTAAGGACTGTCTTACCATGAATTTCATCCTCAGTTCGCCTTATTCCTCGTCGCCGGAACAGGAAGAATCGATGTGGCTCGTGGGCTTGTAAGTGCATCTGTTGTTTCCCGCGTTATGGCGGTAAATAGATCGCACGTCAAAGGAGTGGAAGAATGACCAGACAGCGTCATTGCATTCGTTCACTCGAGCGCTGCCAAGAGATTTGCCAAGCCACGCGCCGTGGGAACGGCGCGACTGGTCGAAATTCCATCGACCACAGACCACTAGTACGAATCTCGAGCGACTCGAGTCTTGCCAAGCCACACGCCTTGGGAAGAAGGCTTTACTAAGTCTTTCTGAGACAAAACAGGTGTTTTGTACACGAGCCCTTTTAAAAAACCCTATAAAAAAGTCTAAGGGGTACCTCTGGTAATCCCGGTGGCCAAGGTCCGCCACGACCAATCTAGCGTCCGGGAAAAGTGGCTTGCAGATGTGTTCGGGTTCTTCTGCTGATATGTGCGGGAACTCAACCGGGCTGGAACCCAAAGCGCACAGACGCAGGAACGATGTTCGGCATTTTTGGAAGTGTGTGGTATTACTATAAATATATGTGATTAACAATCCCCTTTAGCGGCCCCGGTTGGCGTTTGCGCACCTATGTTCCTATGTGAGTTTGGACTTTTATCGTACGCCTGAATTGCCTTTCATTTTGGCAACGTTTTTAAAAATTACTCTGCATATATATATATCACTAAAAACCTAGAGGTTAAAGAAAAAAATCGTGAAAGAGTGAGGCGCTGATATAAATACTATAAGTAAATTGGATTTTTAATTACAATCGTAGTATATTTATATTTTTAATGCATGTTTAGTAATTTTCTTTCTTATGATATTCATTGCGACTTAATTTTCTTATCGAATTGTTTTAGGCACTTAGGTCTAAGGATTTTTGTATTGTCATGAAGATTTTTGATAAAAAGTTAAAGCGCGTTTTCTTAGGATTTTTTTGTATATCTTCATTGTTTTCTATTTTTGTCTGCTATACTCTTTATAAAAGGCTATTATAACTATAATTGAATCTTGTAATACATTTTTCTCAAATTAACTATCAGATGGCTTTATTCATATGGAATCAAAAATGAATTAAAATTAAGTGATTGGTCGATAATTAAGTTCTTTTAAAATATTTTATTGCCTTCGGGAATTATATCTATAGAACATATCAGAGCTCGCACATCAGGAACTGAATCAAATATCGATAAAAAGTTTCCCCTTCACAAACATGTAAGAAACCGAATTAAATAAAAGCTTGTAATAACAGCCTTGTAATACTTTTTTGCTTTTCTTAGAGGTGGGGAAGTCTGCTTTCACAAATTTTGTTATCTTGTGGTAACATGATGCTATTGCAGGAAGGAGGCCAATGCCATCTTTCAAATTACGTGGATAACAAATAAATATCTGCAACATTTTCAAATTAGGGTGAATCCGAGTATGTTCCTGGGCACGGTTGGTGGAAATTGGTTGGTAATTCTAATCATTTGTTTTTAGTTGGCATAGATTAGAAATGTTTATTGATAATTCTCTGATATGTTCAAAAGCAATACAGCTTGCAGAGGTCAGTTTTATTTTGATGATTTGGAGGGACCCACATATCACAAGTACCACATAGTATTTTCAAGTTCGAAAAAATAATATTGTAAAATATTGTTTCCTAATATTGAAATGCGTAATCTAAGACTTTCCCCATATTTTACAATGTTGTCTTCTAATATTATAGTATATATAGCTTCTCATATTGTACAGCATTTTATTTTACGGTGCATTTGTTAATTATCAAGTAGGTAGCCTGCGCAATATGGTAACCAGGTATGTGCCTGAAAAATTTAACGTTGGCACATGATAACTTGAAAGTCTATGTGTCTAATTTCAGATTTCCTTTGAATAGCTTTCGTCGACACAACTGTCTGATATATTCTTACAAAGCAGCATCTGCCTTAGCTTTCCAGCCCCTCTCCCACACGCTCGCACACACACACACACACACACATGCACACACGCACGCACACCATGTATGATTGAATTACGTTGCAAGTGCAAAAATCCCCCTCCCCCTCTTCAGAATAAAAAGAAACAGAATTGCTGTTTCGCCCATATGTATCTATTTAAATTTTGAATTCCATTCTTTGATACAGTGACCAGTGAACAATATTCCACCAGTTTCAACTTCATCAAAATCAGAAAATAAACTTTAGAAGGTTAAGAAGAAAGTTTCAAGAAGTAGGAAAGCAAATATGTGTACCGATACTTCTTAGACTCATTGTTTTTATGGTTAATTTCCATTAAGAAAAATAAAACATTTTATTCATATATTTCAACCTCTGTGGCCTTTTGGGGATAAGTGAATTCACCACCTATGCTAAAATTAAATTCTAGCATTTTTAAAACTTTAATTGATGAATAATAAAAGTAAAACTGTTCTCTACCTATATTTGTAGTTACTGACAGAGAGAAATGAATAAAAAATTAAAATTCATAAAGTCAGCTATTTTTTCATAACAATTTCTTCAAAATATTTAGTATATTTTATAATTTAATTTTTATTCAAAGAATATAGTTCTTCTCTAACCAAATGAAACACAAATGATGAATGCCTCTTTATCCCAAAAGAACAATTTCTTCGCTTCACATCATTGTCTTATTAGTATTTCTTCAATTATCTACTTTCATGGTTACTTTTAATGACCAAAACAAAGCATACTGTTTGTGATCTACAGATAATAAGTAATTAAACGTTTCTTCTCCAATCCTGGCATTTTAGAGAAAAATGTATTGTCCACCCATTCGAACATATTTTTAACGAACAAATAAAGAAAAATCATACTAAATTGTTTAACTGTTTTCGAACTAAACGAATGAATGGATAATACTTTCTTTCGCAGTTAGCTCTAATTGACAAAGGTAAGCATTTAGTTTGTAATCAACTGATGATAATAAATACATCAATCAATGTTTCTTCACCAACTGCTTAGCGTTTTAGAGATAAATGAATTTCCCCTAGAATGTAGAATCCTAATATTTGACATGCAATGGAAGAACAATCACACAAAACTGCCAAACTATTCTCGCAGTAAACGAACGAATGAATTTTAATTGCCAAAAAAAAAAAAGATTTGTAATCTACGGACAATAAATATATCATTGTTTCTTCCCCAAATGTATGGCCTTTTAGAGATAAATGAATTTCCCACCGAATGTAGAATCCTAAAATTTTTAACTTACATAGGAAGAACAATCACGCAATTTTTTTTAACTATTCTCCAACTAAACAAACGAATGAATAAAATTAGCATCCATCAAGCCAACTACTATTTCACTCCATCTTCTCTAGAAGAATTTCGGGAGAAATGGATTTCTTCTCGAATCAAATGAAACTCCAACCCCCAAAAAAGAACTCTTTCTGCCCCTTCCACATTGTCAAGAGATAAATGAAATGTAAATAACGATGCCGAAGAACTTGACTGCAGACCACGGAAGATCCGCCCTTAACAAAACGTACAGCTATTATTCATTTTCGAGCAGAATTTGTAAAATGAGTCTGGCAGCAGGGAGGGGAGATTGGACCGAGAAAAAGGTCGGCTGGTGGGGGTGGTGCGCAGAGACCACGTTTCCGGAATTCGTTCTAAAAAGGTCCGATCGATAGTCGGTTGGCGCCTCTTCTGTGTTAAGCAAGACGACTGTCCCTTTTCTACGAAATAAAGAAAAGGGTTGTATTTGCAGAGACAAAAACGTTTTGAGGGGGTCTGTTCGATAGAAAACAGTTATATATTTGCTGAGGGCATTTTTTTAAATCTTTTGATTCGAGCAGGTTTCGGATATCGGTTGCTAAGAATGTGAGGAATGATTCAGGTCGTTGACTTGCCCTTCCTTGTCTGTGACGTTGCGGTTGCGCGCTTTGTTTGAATCGCTGCGTCAGCAATTTGCATAAGGGGTCAAAGATGCAGCGAAAGGTTTCTCTCAAGATTTGTTCAAACTGAGGTAAAATACGAAATCCTTCTTATGATAAGCAAGACAAACTTGATAGTCATTTAGACTGAATTTCATGAAAGTCATTCAAGTAGAATTATTTTTATAATGTTGATTAAACATCTCTAAGCCTATTTCCGCAGAAACATCGTCAAACGTCCGTACTACGCTCAGAAATATTTGAAAGCTGCAGATCGAGCTCCCTGGGTATTCATCAGATAATGCGATTTTGATTCAAAATAGATTAGAATTGCAATTTTATTGATCTAAATAATTTAATTCGTCGTTTGGAAGTATTTTCCTTGCTTTAAGTAACATAATTTTTATATTACTGAGAAAAATAAAAATTTTAAACCTGACGTCATTATTCTTTCGGAAGTCGCCAGCCATCCTATTAGAATAAGACACTGTACAATATTGCTACGATATCCTCACGATATTATGCGGCATTCGGAATATCACACAAAATCGTATAGATATCGTATAATATCTTGTGTGCTGATAGGACAATTTCTTGGCTCTTATGGCAATCGTTCTGCCCTTTTCCATTCTTAGATGTTTTCCACCAAGGACATTATAATTCGCGCCGAATGTTGCCCACATGCAACATTCCACAATATTCCCCGCAACATTGACCATTTTCTGTGTGCTAATAGAGAAAGCTGCCTTTTTATGTTTAAGATTTAGAATTTAATTAAATATTACCAGCACACAACAAGGAAGAGCCAACCAAGTATCATTCAAAACCAGAAGATTGTTCTCCACTCGGCTTTCTTATACGCCCTCATACGAAGATGACTGATGTTCAACTAACTAGTTCAGTGGAGTAATCCATGTGGCGTCATGGTCTCATTCCTTTTTAATCTATTTCCTTTTATGTTGTAATTCCGCCCAATCACTCAAACTCTTTGGTTCCTTTCCGCTTCTTGGAAATGTGCCAATTGGGACAACATTATCCGGAAAAGGCGTGACTTTTGACTGGAATTCATCTAGCTTGTTGCGTTTCTGAGTTATCGTGTTCACATACATATGGGTAGACAGTTTTCCGGTAGACGGATTTCATCCAAAATTTGACATAGATCCGCAATTTTGGTATAATGATTACACATAAAATTGTACCCATCTAACTGGTTGCAAAAACGTCGATAAACAGTCTTCCGTTTGACAGATTTAGGCAAAATTCGACGCTGCTGTTCAATTTGGACGTTAAGGTCATATGTTTTATCCATTTCGTTTGTTACGTTTCTGAGTTTTCGTTCTTTTTTGTCGTCTTCAAATACATATGCATACACAGACAAACAATCGGCTGACTGATTTGATCCAAAATTCGATATTGACTTATAATGTTGGTGATTAAACTATGTGCTACATTTCATCTGTCTTGCTCGTCACATTTTAGATTTGTTGTGTTCACAGACAGGTAGAGATACTTACAGGGTTATTAAAAAGAATTGCAGCGAATACAAATGGCTCTACAAGAAAACGAAGAAAGAATCTAGACACAATGCAGAAAGAAGTTTAGAGTGAAATTTGGGTACGCAATAATTGCCCTTTCTTGAACACACGGGTAACATCCAATCGGTAGTCCATTTCATGCCCGAGACTTTGAATTACGTTCACAGCCATTGATGAGCTTTCGATAGCCATATGGATGTTCTGTATGTGGCTATCCTAAATCTTCAGAAATTCCTTCTTGGCTCTTCAATCGTTGGGATATTTCTTAGACTCTGTCTTAACGCCTCCTTGCGCGCAACGATGAACGTACAGATGACACCCACGGAGAATGCTTCACATGGTAGTGAAATGGATTACAACAGGGATGTTAACCGTGTGACCTAGGGAATTCACATACGATAATTATTACGTACTCAAACAAAACTTTAAGCTTCTTTTGTTCAAATCTTTGCTTCCTATCGTTGTTTGCAAGGAAGAAACAGCCATTTGCAATAGGTGCAATTGTTTTGTTTAACCTAATATATTCTAAAAAAGTTTTTTTTTTTTTTAAATCTTGATTGAAGGCGTTCTAAAACTTGGAGATTCATCCAAATATGGAGGTCGAATTTTTTGACGATTGCAATACTTGATTCACTTCGCATACGAGAAAGCAAAAAAGGTGTGCTATTTGTAGACAAAATTGTGTTGAGTTGGTTTTGTTCAATAGAAATAGCTATACGTTTGCTAGAATTTTTTAGAAACCCTTTGACTTCAGGTATAGATTTTTAAAAACATAGGAATGATTTAGGTCAGTGTCTTGCCCTTCCTTATCCATGATGTTGCGGTTTCGCACTTTGTTTCATTTGTTGCGTCAGAAATTTGCATAAGAAGTCAGGAAGTGCTGAATGCCGGCAGAATATTTCATCAAACGTTTCGTTGAAAATAAGGGAAGATATCCTGAAATTCCTTATCAGACAAGAAATGGTAAACATGATAATCATTTAGATTTAGTTTCATGAAAGAAATTAAAAAACATGTCTGTAATATTGATTTAAAATCTGTAGCGTCTATTTTCATGTTTAAGATTGACCATCTAAGGTCGGGATACTTTTATTTGCTATTTATACGCAGAACTTGAGAACATTTCTTTTTATATGCAAAATTATAATAGTATAATATGATTTAACACTATAACAGTATAATTCTCTGAAAGTAATCTAAATTAACACGATCGGTAAAATTGACTTGATTTTGAGACGCGATTTCTGCGTTGTTCGGCACAAAAAACTGTTAGTCGTTAAGCTAACCCATGAGAAAACAACAAAAAGATTTATTCAAGACCACAAACAGGAATGCTATTCAGATAGATGAATCCATACTTTCAAAAAGACAAAATTGTTGCAAAATGCACGGAGAACAATGGTTAAGTTTTAATCATCTGTCCGTCAGTGATTTTCGAATGCTTTTTTATTTACTGTGTCATTTCTGAATTGTAAATCTAAGTTCTTATAATTGTCTCATTCGCAGGTACTTGTAGGCCCTGAAGTTACTCAACTTTTCCACAGAAGATAATATTTTCCCAATATTGCATGTTAAAATGCTTTGTGAATATTTCAGATGCACAATTTAGGTCTGTGCTTGGCAAAATGCTTTGAAATTCTGCTCAAGTTGGCAAAATCCAAATAAATTTCATTATTTTTTACCACGAAGGAACTACTGAAAGTATCTTCTCCTTGACTTTCTCGCTTACTTACACAATACTTCTCGTTTTGAGTTTAGCTTCATAGTATAAAGACTAGAGTTTGCATTTTGGACCTCTTCCCATTGACTGATTGGATCTAAATTGTAATATGGATCTACAACACAAAAGGAAGTGAGATTAAAATTATTTTAAATGTACTCATTTAATACAGCCAATCAGGGTGTCTATAGTGCAGTAACATTCATTCTCGCAGCTTTATTTCTAAATGATATATTCCCTTTTTTATCGTATTTTAAACAATATTGAGCCCTGACAAAAAGTAATATATATGAAATTATTCATGTTGATGAACTTGCCTAAGAGTTTACAATGCTTTTTATTTAAGAATTACTTAATAAAAACTCAAGGTTTAAAATCAATCAACGTTTAAAATCAAAATCTAACAATCATAAAATCAAAAAATTGAAATTAAGAAGGAAAGAAAACATTATTACATATCATTATTGAAAATCTGTCTAGTAGAAAACATAGAAACTATTTTAATAACTGTGATCTCATACGGACAACGGATTCAGCCCTCCTTCTCTGGCCTCTTCTCTTCCGTACGAATCTCTTCACATGCCTTTTCACAAACACACAAATATACTAATCAACATCAACTGTTTCCATAACTATGTTTTAGTTGGAACACAAGATTCTGTACTTCAGCCACATCCAAAATTCCTCCTTCTATTTCGTACAACTCACTTCACATTTCTGGCCAAAAATATCCAAATTAATACAAACTATTTTAATGACTAATGTCTCATTTGATAACATTTTCTATAATTCTCTGGCCACATCTAACATTCCCTCTTCTGTTTCATATAACTTACTTCACATTTTGGGCCCAAATGTACAAATTAATACAAAGTATTTTAATGACTATGTTCTCATTTGGATATCATTTTCTGTCCTTCTGTGGCCACACATCTAACATTCCCTGTTCTGTTCCATATAATTTACTTCACACTTTGGTCTCAAATATCCAAATATATTCAAACTATTTTAATGACTACGCAATCATTTGGATACCATTTTCTGTCCTTCTCTGGCTTCATCTAAAATTCCATCTTCTGTTCCATATAATTTATTTCACACTTTGGTCCAAAATATCCAAACATATTCAAACTATTTTAATGACTACGCAATAATTTGGATACCATTTTCTGTCCTTCTCTGGCTTCATCTAAAATTCCCTCTTCTGTTCCAAATAACTTACTTCACATTTCTAGTCAAAAATATCCAAATTATCATAAACTAATGACTACATTTTCACATTCTGTTCGTCTGTTGCTACATAAAAAATTTCTCTTTCTGTTCCATATAACTAATTTCACATTTCTAGTCACAAATATCCAAATTAACATAAACTAATGACTATGTTCTCATATTCTGTCCTTCTATAGCCACATACAAAATTCCTCCTTCTGTTCCATATAAATTACTTCTCATTTCTGGTCACAAATATCCAAATCAACCATTTTTCCTCTCCAGAGGGTAATTACGGCTAGGACGGCTTTCTGCCTTTTACGCGTAAGTCATTGGCATAGTTTTTTGCTTTTCACGGAATTCTGAATATAAAAGTCATTGAATCCCACTTTCTTTAAAGTGTTCATGATAAATTCTAATTCAGACAAGACATATAAACCATTCTAAGCAGAAGTACTAGCTTTAAAATATACAATCAAACAACAACAAGAGAAACCCTGGAATCAACCTGCGATGAGGTAAGGCATGAATATCTGAAGGCCAATACCATGAATAGGTCGAGGTGACCAGGAGGTTTGTGACTGAGTGATTCTTCGTTAGAAGTTTAGTTATATCAACGTCCCGATTGAAGCAAAAATTTGTCCGTCCCAAAGCTATTTTGGGACGGACCTCGTAATTTTGAACTCTTAGTTGGAAATCCGAATGTATGAGAGTTTGGTTCAATTTAAATTTGACGTCAATCGTCGTCTTCTTCATATGACCATGGTTCAAAATTGCGACGTCCGTCCCGAAATATCTCTTGTGTTACATTAAAACATGGCATTAACTAAAGTAATTTCCATATCATGAGCAGCAGGCTAAAAGATTCGATAGCAAGAGGAAAGAAAGTTCTTGTTCTTTAATTCTGTACGTCAGAGGTAAACTATTTTAAGTAATAGTTTTAACATTTCACAGGAAAGTCAAAGAAGTTCTAAAGGGCAATGTATTGCAATTTACAATTTATTTTTTGAGAGCGGTCTTTTAGTCTTTTCGTCTACAGCTATGACACTTTGTCATTCCGAAGATGGGGTGGGGATAATTTAAATACGACAAAAACATCAAATCAGTCGAATTGGAATTAAGATGGTTTACCTCTGAGAAGTGGTGTAGCAAGGTCTGGTGGCATCCGGTGCGGAGTTTAAACTTGTCACCCCTCTATCCACCAAAATATAAAATGAAATTTATTGAGAAAGCATTTTTTTTAATTCAATTTGTTAAGTAAAGAGGGCATAATGTTAATTATTTAAAAAAAATTGTAAATAAAAAGAATGTAAAATGCCTTTTTATTAATAAGCTAGTTTAATGTACAATGTAAGAAATCTTTTTTCATAGTGATCGTACCTAGTGCATAAATTTTATTATTATTGTAATACAATTTAACGAAAACGCATTTGTTTACAAGCTTCGTTCAATAGGATTTAATCCAACAAACTCTACTTTAACATGAAACTTAGAATCTCTTCTTTCTAACTTTTTGTGCCGTAGATTTTGAAATTGCGTCATCAAGATCGATACCTTCAACTTTCGTATTTTCCATTTACAAAATGACAAAGCCAAAGAGTCGTGCTTGGTTCATAGTGGATCTGAGATAACTCTTAATTAGTTCGAATTTCGAAAAACTCCTCTCACATGATGCAACAGAAACTCATAAAGATAGGAAAAAATCTTAATGCTAGAGTGATATTGGGAATAGAGTTGAAAAGCTCATATTCAATCACAAACTCTAAGAATCTCAAGGAAGTCCATTGGAACTTTAGAAACTTTTTTAAGTCTTCATAGACGTGGAATTTCTGTAAGGATACTATCTGCAGAAAACTCCAAGTGATTTTTAACCAAACTTTGTACAAACTTGGGAAGTTTAGTTTCCGAGGTTTCGATCAGATTGCTGTACTCTAAGACTGCAAACAAATCAGATATACATTCCATGCCTTAGCAAAGTGTATCGATTTCTTGTTGAAACCTGTCAAAGCATTCTAACATTGACATTTTCAGTTCTTGATCTAAAGGGCGGCTCGTCTGCAGTCTTCTCTCCGGGCATAATTTTCTTCCTCCTGGCAGTTCTTCTTTTTAATACAGGAATGCCCATCTCTTCAGATGTGTCTTTTGCAAATTGCGGTGCTTCCTCAACAAGGTAATTTCTTTTGTCTTTTTAAAAGAACGTTAGACTTTTCATCTTGATAAAAGACTTCTCGAAGCTTATTCCAAGAATCTGCAAATACTTTAGAACATGATTGACTTCTTTTAAGACGTTATTGCATAAACACAAAAATCACGAAAACGAGAAATAACACATTGCAGGCAACAGAGTTTGAGCTGATTCTCTGGTTTAGATCGTTTCCGAAGTTGTAGCATTGGCCATACAAAACATGGTACCTATTTTGCAGACGGAGATCCGACCGGATAAAGGGAGGGGGAGGGAAATTCGAGCGATCGCGATTTTTGCGTTTAAATGAAAGACTATTAATCTGAGAGGAAAAGTTTATATCAAAAATTTATAGATAGTAAAACGATCTATAAAATGAGTCTTCGAACGTTAAGATCGCTTAATTAGGGTAGGAGTAAATTTAAAAAACGTAAATTTTGGACAAGTATTTTTAATTTTTTATAATTAAATCGAAATTTTTGAAATTTCACGTTATTATGCATTATGAAGTAGGGTATATCTGGTAAAAATTTCAGATCCATATCTTTATTGTTTTTTGAAAAATTCAACTTTTTCTGAAAAAGGATGTCGTCGGAAAATGCCTGTAAGTACTATTTTATCTGTTCGAATTCGCGGAGAGAGAAAAAAAATCCAGCTCTAAAAGTTTTGTTCTACAACTTCTAATTGCTTTATAATGGTCGATATTTAGTAAAAAGTTCTGAAAACTAAGTTTTTTGTTAACACTTGTCTCATTTATTATGCCTGAACGAATTGTCCCCATCGCAGAAAAATTTTCCCGTTGGGGAAAATGCGTTCAGGCAAAATAAGCGAGACAAAATGATAACTTCAAAATTAATTTTCACCACTCTTTACTGAAAATCGACTATGGAGATAAAAAATGAGATTCTAATTTAATTAAGCAAAATAGGGATGATGAGCATGAACTCTATTGTTACCCAACATGCCACTCTCTGACTTGATCACCGGCTTGAGCGTCGGAGGACTTGTGGTCTGGTCTCGGTTTCGGAATTGTAAAATTGTAGGTTCGAGATCCATCGATAGTGACTTTTGCGCCTGAGGAGAAGTCGGCGGCCCTTATCCACTAAGTGACACCTTGCACATTTTTTCTCTCTCGGTATATAAAGAAACCTTCAACTTCACTGGAAAGTCTTTGGTACCAAGAAGTTCTCAGCAATCTGACTTCAAGAAAAAGAAACATAAACTTACAATAGGAAGGAAAATGTTACCCCGACCTCAATAATAACCCAACTGCCTTTGAGTAATATTCTTTATCTTGCATTCCATACATAGTACACCCTTAATCCTTCTTTTCTCATATTTTATATAATAGTTATCTCCCTTATTCTTGCATTCGACACTTTACGCGATGGTTCTTCATCTTTACTACTGTAATCATCAAATTGCGCAAAGCTTTATTCTCGTTTTCATCGTCATTTTCGTTCTTTCAATATTCTGGTAATCAATACATTGCGTATTTTCTTATATTTTGTTGACAATTGTTTCTGCAATCAGCAACTTTGTAATTTTTTCTTTTTTGTATTCATCTGTATGTTGTATTTATTTATTTATTTGCAATTCAATAAAGTCCATCTACATCTATACCAAACCGGATTGGAGCCACATGAGCTCTAGAGACGTGTGTGTATTAAGTGTGAAAGGGTCAAACGTTCTGACGTTGATGCGGCGGAAAAGCTTTGATAGTGCGATTGCCGATCCGGGTATCGTCTTCTGCCCATGTTTCAAAATGGAGCGGTGCGTCCCGAAACCGGTCCCATAGTGCTTCAAAATGGGACATTAATCTAAGTAAACTGAACGGGGATTATGAGGATGAGCCTGAGCCGATACGTCAATTTTTATTTTCATGGGGGATCATTACAAAAAAAGGGCAAAGAAGGACTTATGAACAGGTCTCGGTTTCGGAATTGGAGGACTGCATGTTCGAGAGAAATCGAGGATCAAACGTCCTCACATTGGTGTGGTGCAGAGGTTTTGAGAGTTTAAGTTCAGGTTTTGTCTTCTCATCTGACCACGTTTCAAAATGACGCGATTCGTTCCAAAATTGATGTCGTGAAGCTTCAAAGCGAGGCGCTAATCTAACTAAACTAAACAGAACGGGAATGATGAGGATGAGCGTGAACCGACGTGTCACTGTCTGGCGTACGCAATTCCCACATACATGGCTGCTGATTGATGGAATTAGGCAATGGAGGACTGGTGTAAGGTCTAGATTTCGGAGTTGGAGGACTGCAGGCTCGAAACCCGTCCACAGCCAAGCGTCCTTACGTCAGTGAGCATGAGAAGTTTTGAGAGTGGAAATGCCGGCCTAGGTGTCGTCTTATGGTTAAAAATTTTTTGGTCTTTTCCGTCTCATATACTTCAGAACGGGATGATTATGTACGTTAACTAACTACCTTTCCATTTGTGGAATTATCTCTTGAACCTGCAATTCCAAAGAAGAGAATACTAGCATCAATCTTTACAAAACATTTTATATCGTTAACGTAATTCCCACGTGTTAAAATAATCATCGATCGTTACAGTTTTCTAAAAAAAACAACCACATCCTTTGAAGTCTAATTCCGTAATAATCTCTCCTCGTCGTGTTTCACCAGAGGAAAGAAAACTCTTGTGTCCTGTGCTACGTCTGAATGGCGCTTATACAACATTATTTAGCGACATATAAACATATATGGATTTAATTACTTATACAAAATTAAATATCATCATTTTATCCTATACTAATACGTAACGTGTAGACAGAATTAAATATTCTAGTCGTTTAAACAGATTACTCATTATTGCCGTTTTACAAGCAAGAAATGCATATTCTTTTTAAAATAATATTTTGTTCGTTCACTGCTTTTCTCAATATTTTAAACATGTTGAAGAGAAGCCTCAACAGTTTGTAACAGTTATGTGTACTGTGCATATAGTATCTTCAATTCAAACTTTATTTCTCATTTTATTGAATTTATTTGGCGGAATGTTTTTTTTTCTGGCAGTTTTACCTTTTCATCGCATTTAATATTTAATTGTTAATGAATATTAATTCTTAGTTTTTCTTCGCGTCCTCAATGTACATAAATTAGGGGAAAGTCGGGTAAGATCGCGACCTTAAACTTTGGGGATTTTTTCTGACCTCAATATTCGTTGCAGGAGGATTATTGTTTCGGCAAAATCTAAAACTAAAGAGTTGATTTACTTTAAAATAATATTTTTTTGAATTTTTATTTTGAAATTTGAGACCCCAAAATTTCATTTTAGAAAAAAAAAGTCATTTTCGTCATCTTATCCGCACAATTGGGCAAGATGACGAACTGAGATAACAATTTAATTCAACATCATATGCCATCAAAAAACTATTTAAAACTGTTGCGATCACATCTTGATTATAACAAATTGCACATAACAGAAAACAAACATAATCGGTCTAAAGTAACAGCATGAAACAAATGAAATATTATCAATAGAAATTTTGGATTCAAACTTTAAGAAATGAAATCAATTACAAAAATATCGCCATGGACTTGGATTTTGTCCCAGCAAGTACTGGTCGAATGGAAAAGAGTTTTCACATAGAACATTGGGATCCAATTCCGTTTTTCTTTACTCACTGCAAATGATGCATTATTCATTATTGAGGTTCTCTGGGTCCAGCTTGTCATCAGCGTCAACGTAAGGAAATTCAAGTGAATGAGTTGAGTCTTCAGATTCAAATCATTAGAGTGAGTGAGTGAGTTATTGTTTTATAGCACAAGGGCCCCAAATGGGCCATGCTGCGCCAATCAATGTGTAATGATGAAAGATGTGTTTATGAGGTTAAAAATTCACCATAAACGAACTAAGATGGTTTCAAAAAAGGAAAAAAATGAAAATTTCAAATTATATTACTTTCATGAAGCCAATTTCAACAACAAAGGAGAACAAATTAAAATGAGGGGGATCGCCCAAAAGCTCATGCAGTTGAGGATGGGCTTTACCAAACCATTTGTTTCTACAATTATAAAAAAATCACATTCAGATAAAATATGTCGGACCGTATAATTTGCATTACAAGTCTGACATTAGAAGTATAGGTTTTGCTTAGCTACTTTCTTCTTTTTTGTAGAACTTTTAGCAGGTTTGTTGAGTTTAGTCTTATTAACTTCAGCCTTCTTCAACTGTCACAGTTTTCTTTTATTTTATTTTCCCTCTTTCTCCTTTTTTAATGAGATTTTCCTTTTTCGCTGGAGTTCCAGTGAAGTGCATGAAGGGCATGTGGCAGTCAGGTAGAACGACGAGCTCATGAATTGGCGTGGAATGTTTCGTCATCTTACCTTCCACTCAATTCGTCGTCTTACTTGATTTAACTTTTTTCAAAAACACATTAAAGGATATCAGGTAATCAGAAAAATTAAAATAACACATCATTGAACACGTTTTGATTAGCTGTTTACGAATATCCCATATATAAATCACAAATATTTACTCCGTAAGCGCTATCCTTTACCAAGCAGCAACCGAAAGTTGCGATGGAACAACTTAAACACACAATACCACGTACTGTGAATCACACTAATAACGGAGTGTGATCTTTTGGTGTGACACGGGTGGCTGGTCACTATAGGTCTCTGATGATAAAGAATAGGGGCATTCATCTAGAGTAATTTTCGAAAAAAATCCTGTTCGTCATCTTACACTCTTCGTCGTCGTACCCGACTTTTCCATACTTCTTAATTTACTTAGAAATTATTATGAAAAAGTACATGAGTTTTGGTTTAGCCGAGTATCATAAAATAAGTACTTCGATAATATTTTGGATTAAAATGTGTGTTTATTCGTTAATTATCAATATATTTGAAGTCAAACCATAACTTTGGCAAGTGGATTCAACAATCGATTAAGAATTGTTAGAATTATTTATTAGAGAGTTAGAATTGTTGATGAATTGAATTGTCGTTCATTACTGAGTTAGAATTGTTAGTCAGCAGGCAAGTTAGAATTGTTTATTGTACAACCGAATTATAATTGATGTTCACTTTGTTGAAAAGCAAACCAGTGTTAAATTTACATGCAATAGAAACTTGAAAAAAAATATTTAAATGAAGTTGTGAGAGATATGATCGATTTGTTTAATAAACTCAAATTTTAATGTTTCCATACCATCAAAACTCTACTAGCTTTCTTCGAGAAGAAAAAACCAAAATGATAAGTGGCAACTGGCAAAATAGCCCAGGCTAAATCTTTCCCCAAACTTTCTAAAAATTTACTAATAAACTTAATTCCTGAAAGCTTAATTCAATGATTAATAATTAATCTTTTAAAATGAGCAATTATCTTCCGTAATTAATATCAAAAAATTGCATTGGAATTAATAAACTAATTTCATAATGAAAAAGACAATTCAGAATTAGACTTGAAAGTGAATGATACATCATATCCAACAGAGCTCGGTAAACGAAATTCCTTTACTTAAACAATTTAGGCTATGGGGCCTTCCTTGCGGGTTTTCCATCCCTTTAAAAAAATCAGAAGTGCTGAGTTATTAATACTTTAGTTAAATTTCTAATAAAATTTCCAGGTTTAAATCTTCTGCATCATGGTGTAGACTGTGGCGTGCTCGTCTGAAAATTATCTTTCCATCAAAGAACGTGACCTATCGAAGTTACAGGAAAAATTCGATCCGCTTTATCTTGGATCTCGAATGTTTTGTTAGCTTTAATGAAATTCACTCAAAGGCTTGGGTATCGGAAAAATTTACGTTTAATTTTTATTTTATTGTTTGCGAAATATAGGAAGATAAAGTACAGCAATCGTCAAAAAATTCGACCTACAGATTTTGATGAGAATCCGAAAAAAAAAAAAAATTTGGAATTATATCTGTCTGTCTGTGAACAAGATAGCTCAAAATACAAACAATTAACCCTTTCTAAGGCTGTGGAAAATACACTTGCCACCAAATTCACGGATTCTTAAGGTTGGCGTAAGTTCTCGCCAAATTTTGCTACGAAGCAAAAGCCTAGATGTTCCAGTTTCTTATCTCAAACCATAACGAAGTGTCTTGGATTGGTAATTAATTATTAATTAATAAAATTAATTAACAAAAATTAATGCCATCCAATAAGCTAAATTAATTTATTTTCTAAAATTAATCTCACTGCCACTGTCACTGAATAATCTATTTTATTATACCACTACTTGAAAAAAATGGTCCTTTAAAGGCTTAAACGGATGAAATTTGGTAAGTGGTTTTACAACAAAATTGCAGATTTCTATCAAATGTTGGACGAAATCCAGCGAAGAGAGGTCTGTCTGTCCGTTCGTGAACATGTGAATACGCTAAATCAAAAGTGCCACCGGCAAAATGGAAGAAATTTGAAATACGATTTTTTTACTAGCACTGGACCAAATTAAGCACCGAGTTAACCGTCTGGCGCTTTGTCTGATCATATGTACATGAATAAAAAATAAAACAATAAATGAAATTCCATATGCTGTCTTTCTACCAGAATTATAGATCGGTATATCGCGGTGGTCTAGTGGTAAGGTGTCAGCCTTAGAGCAGGAGGGATCAGGCCTATAGATCGGTATATTTTGGACCCAACTGGTCAAGTTTATTTTGTTATACAAGTTATATTACTGTCCCGTTTTGAAGCAATACGAGTGATGTTTTGGGACGAAACTCGTAATTTTGAACCGCGGTCAGCTGAGTTGACATCCCCTCTCCAAATTTCTTCTACCACGAGCGGGGAGGACGTTCCCGCCACTATCGTATGATTTAAGCCAGCACTCCAAACACGCGGATCTTCAATGACGGGTTTCCGGCCTGGAACCTCCTTTCCTGAAGACTATAATCACTTACCATAGGCCAGTGCGGTTTCCCTAACTGGTAGACTGAAGACGCATATTCAGCACTTCACTTCGTACTATGAAGCTCAAGCGCGCCATTTCTGTGTAAATAACGAGGATGGATGAAAACTGGATTTATAATGTATTAACAAAATTGGTTATTAACGTTAGACAGAATATACAAAGAGGGATTAAGGGCATACTTGCGCCAGTCTTCCGATCTGAGTCACCAAATCATTTATACATTTATCTCGAACGCAGGACAACTTGTTACCGGCTTGGTAGAAATCACGTCCTGCTCCATTGAGCCAGTTTCTCAAGCTGTTTCACATCACTGTCTAGAAAGAACTTTGTTCTAGATAAGTGTTACCTTTAATTTCAGGAAAAAGAAATAGCTGGGCCATCATTGAATCATCTTAAGCAAACCTTGCATACTGAGTGATAAATTATCCTCCTGCATCACAATATCCATGCTGCTCACAAAAGACTCAAGAATTGCTGCAAAAGTTCAGTAGGAAGTCTGTTACCCCTCCATCAAGCCCAGGTTGGCACCCAATCTGGGTTCTCAGAAAAAAGGAAATAGCCACTAGGGCCTCGATGAAACCATCCAGAAGCAAACGCCTTCGCATACTGAGTGATGGTGTCATCCTCCTGCACTCACAATATCCATACTGCTCACAAAACTCAAGAATTGCTGCAAAGTACTGAAGTAGGAAGTCATAGCCACCTCCATACAGCCCAGATTTGGCACCCAATCTGGGTTCTCAGGAAAGGAAATAGCCATGGGCCATCATTGAAGCCATCTGAAGCAAACGCCTTGGCATGCTGAGTGATGGTGTGTCATCCTCCACAATATCCATACTGCTCCACAAAACTCAAGAATTGCTGCAAAAGTTCAAGTAGTCTGTATACCTCGCCTGGCCAGATTTGGCACCCAATCACAGGTTCTCAGAAAAAGAGAAGCCACTGGGCCATCGTGAAATGTCCGAAGCAAACCTTGGCATGCCAGGTGATGGTGTCATCCTCCCTGCATCACAATATCCATACTGCTCCCCAAAACTCAGAATTGCTGCAAAAGTTCAAAGTAGGAGTCTGTAGCCACCTCCATACAGCCCAGATTTGGCACCCAATCACAAGGTTCTCAGAAAAAAAGAAATAGCCACTGGGCCATCGTGAAGTATCTGAAACCAAACGCCTTGGCATACTGAGTGATGGTGTCATCCTCTGCATCCACAATATCCATATATAAAACTCAAGAATTGCTGCAAAGTTCCGTGGAAGTCTGTAGCCACCTCATACAGTCAAGATTTGGCATCAATCACGTTCCAAAACACCAACATGGCTACTTATGCGATAATAACTTCTGATCCTAAATCGCCAGGTGTCTCCCCTCCCCCCTCAGGAAAAAAGAAAAAAAAACACGATGAAGTGAAGTTTGAAAAAGAATCAAGAAATTTCATCTCCCGTTGTAATGTATGGATTAGAGCTCATAGATAAAATAATATCCAATGCAACAATAAAAATAAAAAATATTATTTTTCACGCAATTTTTCGTATGTAATTGAAAAAAAGTAAAAAAAATTATTACCCTTTCTTTAATCAGATTCAAGGATCTCGATTACAGTGAAGAAAGATAAAGAAGATATCTATAAATCAATCTATGAAAAAAAAATAGAGAAGTTAAGTAATACCGTTATCTTGTCATATTTTATTCTTCTTACAATGATGTACTTTAGTTAGTTTTCAACATCATTATATTTTTAAAGTACTGATCTCCCAACCGACTAATTTAAGAAAAGCAATGCTCACCAATTAGCAAGAAAGGATGAGTTTGTGTATCAAAAGCTGGACTGCTTTTGGAAGTACCGGACTGCACTTACGAACTCATATGTTCCATTTCTAAGGGATACTATTTATTCAGAGTTTGACAATAATTACTCGTTATATTATTCAATATCATTATATTCTTCTTATGTAACTGTACTACCAACAGAAGCTTTACACATTGTCGGAGCAAATATCATTACATTCTTCTAGAAGAACTGGCCTGCAAACAGATGGATTACTTGCTGTTGCTTTCAACATCATTACAGTCTTTTAGAAGTACTGATCTCCCAACCGACTAATTTAGGAAAAGCAATGCTCACCAATTAGCAAGAAAGGATGAATTTGTGTATCAAAAACTGGATTGCTTTTGGAAGTACCGGACTGCACTTACGAACTCATATGTTCCATTTATAAGGGATACTATTTATTCAGAGTTTGATGCGTTTGTAAAAAATCACTATATCGAAAGAAAGGGCTAACTCCCGGCCTATTAGGGGCACGATTGAAAAATCAAATTTAAGAAATAATTTCAGGGAATGTCTTAATGAAAATTAAATTTTTTTAAAAAATGAAGATAATTATTACATCTTGATATATTCATGAATATCACACTCAAATCTTAACAGATACAAGTGTAAGTTATGCCACGATATTAAAAATCATGTGAATAAAATATATTCAGAACTGAGCATGTGATTAAAAAGTAAATTTTAAAAATTTCACAGTTGTTTCGTATGTATGGATTCGAAAAGACCTCGATTATGGCTCGTCAGAGATAAAAGTGTCCAACAATGCAGCCACGGATAGAAAAGAAACTATATTCAGATTTCACCACATGGTTGGAAAGCACATGAGAAAAAAATATCGTTATTGTGTTTCCCTTGTACAGACTGAAAAAGATCTTGATTGCATCTTGACAAAGACAAAAGAAATTAAGAAATGCAGTCACGAAAATAAAAGAAACCACTTTCATACTGCAACACGTTGGTTGACCAGAAAATGAAAGAAAATCCTTATTGTGATTCCGTCGATCAAAATAATCTGGATTAGAGCTCGAAAAGATAAAGATACAGTCCTGGAAAGAGCATAAAGTCGGGCGAATTCGTGTCCATATTTGTGAAACTACTACAATCTCAAACTATACAAATTTTTAGGACTTAACTTAATGCTATCAAATAATGTTCTGAAATATATTTATAGAAAAAACCTGACATTTTTTGGATTAAGTAAAAATTATCAAAATCAGAGGATGGCAGCTTGGAAAAAAATATAAAGTCGTCTGGTGATTATACCATCTGAGCGAATAAATAAACTGAAAGGGCATTTTTCTGCGATTATAGAAGCAAACAAAAGTTTTGTGGATATAGAATTATTTTATTCTTATGCGTTTTAATGCTATTCCGAGAGTATGAAACTGAAAAAGTCAAAATACAAGCTATTAAAGGTGCTGGTTACAGTTAGGATGCTAGTTAACCGCTTTATCATTAAACCTGGTAGCTATGACACAGAAAACAAACATGAAAACCAAAGATAATTTCTTCACGACCAGAAGGGTAGATCCAGCTGATCGCCTGCAATCAAAAAATGTCTTTAGCGCAAATTCAAGATGCGATATAGTTGTCCTGTGTTAGTCGAACAATAAGAAATGCACTGAATAGAAATTCTAATGTTGTGTACAAGAAGTTGAAAGGAAAACCACCACTTTCTAAAAGGCATATTGTTTCATTTACAAATTTTTGCCCGGGAGCACGAACATTTAACGGCTGGCATCAACCGGAATGATGTGGTGTTTTCGGACGAAAAAATGTTTTATTTAAATGATTTAGATTGATTTAAGTTTTACTGGTGTGATCAGCATGAAAAACTCGACCTTTTTTCAAAACGTCATTTCGGAGAGGGCTCTGTCATGGTTTGGGCCGCATTTGTCACCAGTGATGCAACTCAAATTGTTTTTGTCGAAAACAAAATGCATTCAGTGTTATATCAGGACATGCTGGCAGATAATTTGTTGCCGATTGCTCCTCCGATTACATCAGGAGATTGAACATTTCAACAAAACAAAGCATATGCGCATATTGCATGCCCCACAAAATCCTAGATGAAAGTGGTATCCAACAAATTCCTGGTAAAACTCTTCAATGGTCATCTCGGAGTCCCGACCTGAATCCAACGGGAAAACTTTCGGGCATTTTGGCTCGATATGTTTACAATTCTGATCTAAAAACTACAATAAAATGTTGCTGAAATAAAATTGATCCGGATACCTCCCAATCTCTTTCTGGTTCTCTGAATACAAGTAATAGAAAAATGAGGTTTCAACATCACTTGCTAAAGAATAAATCTTATCGACTCTATACTTTTTCCAACTTCAACTGTAGTGTAATTTCTCTAATTTCTTATAAAATTTTGCATAATGTAATTAAACTTAAATTTATTTTTGCTGTGATTTCATTATATTACGGAGTATCTTACATTTCATAAAAATTTGCATTTCATAAAAATATAATATATATTTCTAGTTTTATGTCATACATTTTTGCGACTTTATACTTTTTTCCAGGACTGTATTAAAAATGCAACACTGTAAATAAAAAAAATCATATTCACATAATTTTTACACGTAATTGAAAAGAAAGTGAAAACAATTATTGTTCTGTTTTTACAGATTCAAAAGGATATCGATTAGAGCTTGACAAAGATAAAGATATCCATAAATTCAACTATGAAAATAAAAAACAGACCGTATTAAGAGTTCAACATGTGGGCGGAAAGAATTATCTTTATTCCATCAATACAGATTAGAAAAGATATGGTTTAGAGCTCAATAAAAATAAACAATTCTACTAAGGATACAAAAAGACCATAATCAATATTCATCAGGTGATTGGAAGGAAAATGAAAAAAAAATCTTTAATATTCCATCTGCACAGACTCAAAAAGTTATCGCTTAGAGCTAATCAAAATAAAGATATCTAGATATACAACTATGATAAAAAAGATTATATTCAAAGCTAACGATATGAATGGAAAGAATATGAAAAAAATAACCTGTACGCCGTTTTGTGCAGATTCAAAAAGATCTCGATTTCAGGTACACAAAGTTAAAGGTGTTTCTAAAGATGCATAAAAAATGACCATATTCATCCCTCGAGATGTGATTGAAAAAAAATGAAAAAAATACCATGTATTCCTTCTTTACGGATTCGAAATTTTCTCGACCGGAGTTCGACAAAAATAAAGAAATCCACAAATGAACCATGAAGATAAAAAAAAAACAGATCAAATCCGGCAATCAATATGTAATTGAAAAGAAATAAAAGAAAATGGATGGGATTGAATTCTTAAACCAGTGGGAAAAATACAATTATAAATATAATTAAAAATATATCATACTATAAGAAATAAAAAATATTATTTCACTTGTAGACCTTCACAAAAATATCACGTTCAAAATTTAACAGAAGCAAAATCGAAGTTATGCGAAAATACATTTATGAAAATCCAGAAAGCATATTGGGAATTTTACATATGATTAAAAGGAATAAAAGAAATATATGTATATATATAAGGTGGAGAGAATAAGCTCCAGTAAGCGACCTTGAGGGACCCAGTGACATCACCGAGTTCTCGGAACCTATTTAAAGAAGCGCTACAGTTGTTTTTCCAACGAGGCTTCCTTGGCTAAGCGATCTCGTCAGGAACAGACATGAAATTGATTTCATCGATCGCTTTTTGGACGACGACGGCCGAATCGACCGCGTTACTGTCGAATCAAATCTCAGACGGCACGTGCCTATGATAATTACTCTTTATATTTATCTCAACTCTATTCGCAATATAGCTTCATTTCCTACCCTTATCTGACAGATAAAGGATGGAGGACAAAGATCCTTAACCTTTTCTGGCATCAACAGTTATGCCACGAGAGAGAAGGGAGATAGAGCCTGTTTTGAGATGTTTGGCGGGCGGTGCTAGGATGGCGTCAGTAGAACAGCTGGCAAATCGATTGAGATTTACACTGAATCGATATCATGAAGTGCCGGAGTGATTTATTTGACTTTTTTTCATTAAATGGAATGGGAGAGGAGAAGTATTTTTCTGTTGGGGTCTGTCAATAATTTTGTGTTGGGGGTGGGAGTAGAAATAGAGAGGTATTGGAATTTTTTGGGAAAAGTTTGCTATTTTTTAGTAAAAGCACTAATTCTCAAACGTTATTTTGTTTAGTTAATATGAAAAGTGTAAATGATATTCGTAACTATAAGCATAGGTGCTAGCTGCTGGAAATAAGAAAGGAAAAATATAAAATGTTTTTAAAACACACTTTTGCTAGTGCAGTAAAAGTAGAAATTTTTTAAAATAAAAAATAGGGAAGTCGAAACAAAATCGTCATACTGATGAAGATACTTTAAGTTAGTTGTAATATTAATCAAATTTATAAAATAATCATTCTTATCTCAACTCTATCTACAATAAGCCTTTATTTCCTACTCTTATCTGACAGATAAAGGATAGAGGACAAAAATCCTTAACCTTTCTGGCATCAAACAGTTATGCCACGCGACAGAAGGGAGATTGTACCTGTTTTGCGATGTTTGGCGGGCTGTATTGGGCTGGCGTCAGCAGAACAGCTGGCAAATCGCTTAAGATTTACACTGAATCGATATCATGAAGTGCCGGAGTGATTTATTTGACTTATTTTTTCATTAAATGGAATGAGAGGTATTTTTCGGTTAGCGCTTGTCAATAATTTTGTGTTCGGGAGAGGGGGTAGGAGAAATAGAGAGGTATCGGAATTTTTCAGGCCAAATTTCGCTATTTTTCAGCAGGAGCATTAATTCTGAAACTTATTTCCATTGGTTAATACGCCAAATGAAAGTGGTATTCGTGACTTTAAGGATAAGTAAGGTCATTCAGGGCCAGATTTTCCATAGGGCCAATCTAGTCCATGGCCTAGGATGAAGACATCGGGGGTGCATATACAGAAGAAATAACAAACAAACGTTTACAAACTTTTTAGTAAGAATTTGAGAAGGTCATATAAAATGATGTTTCTGAAATTTACATTCATTACAATAAATATATCGAGCGATATATTTTTTTGTCTTCTGTGTATCTTACAGTCTCTTACCCTTGCACTTTTTTGCATTGAAATCGTGTTAATAAGGTCTGTCCACTTCAATGACCTTTCAAGCTTATTCACGGTCAAAAGCGCGAACGAACGTATTTCAGACTATTTCATGAAATTCGATGAAGAATTTTTGCAGGTGGGAAAGTTGTGTTATCTCATAAATAGTAAAATTTTGAATTAAAAATTTTACGTGGTTCAAAGATTATAAAGAATGTATTAAGTGACTATATGTTTCAAAGATAAACAATTGTATATTAAATTGAAAATTATAATGCATTATGTGTAAATCCGGCCCTGAGGCCACTAGAAATGCGGGGGGATGGGGAGAAGAAAATATTACCAAATTAAAAAATGGCAACTTGATTAATTAATATACATGATTAGATAATAATATACTTCTAATGTAATATATTGATGCATTTTATAAATTCAATACAAAACTAAATAAATAAATTACTTTTCAAATTTTTTAAGGTTTTAAAATATTAATGGGATTAGAAGAATATCGACATATTGGAAAATCACCCGCCATGGTATGACATAGCCATGATCTTTATTCGAGAGATTTCCCGTCAAATTTGACGTGTTTAAATAGATATATATTCGAGAGAAATGTTTAACATTGATTGAAAACAAATAAAATAAACATATGTTTTATGACAGGAAATATTTTTTTTATTTACATATTTCTTTATTCAAAAAACCTTTTGGTAAACAACATTCCGTGTGAAGTATTTTTCGTTGTTTAACAATTTTCCTTGTACTTCAGATGTCTTTGTGTAAATTTTAACGTGATTGGGAATCCTAGACCTTGAGAGTGTAACATAGAGCTGTCCATGTGAAAAGACAGGCTCATCGAGGTAAATTCCAACATGATCGAAAGTTTGCCCCAGCGATTTGTTGATAGTCATCGTGTAAGCTGGAATTAACGGGAACCGGTGGCTAATTTAATTCTTGGCAAGAAAACAACATCTCCACGATTGCATTCAGATACAATTTGGCGTCCAAACTATATCACGCGCATGATATACCACTGACGTAATTTACTACTTTCTATTAAAAAACGGAAATTAATTTGAAATATATGATTAATATAATTTAAAATTTCTCGGGAACTATTGATCATAGCGAGATAAATTTTATATCAATCGATAGCAAATTTTATTTCACTATTTTGGAGCCATTAAATTTGAAATTAAAACTACAATTACTTTTTAAATTTAAAATTACTGAAATTTATATGCTCTAACAATGAAATATTGCTGTTTAGCGTCTCGCAGTGCTATGGCGCGAATTTTATTGTTGGTGACGTCAGAGCGTTACCGAATCAGTAAGAGACAGATCTGGGTTATTATATTAGTAATTTTTACTTTCTCTTGTACAAAGAGAAAGAATCGCAATCGTCAAGAAATTCGATCGGAAGATTTTGATGAATCCCCACATTTCAGTACTTCATAAGCCCGAAAAAATCCATTCTTGAAATTTCGTCAGTCTGTTTGCCCGTGGATACGATAACTCTAAAATGCAACGATTTAGACCAAAAATATTTTGGTATGCGGTCTTCATACCAAAACCGCAGATTTCTATCACATTATAGACGAAATCCGTCGACGTGAAGTCTGTCTGTTTACCTGTCCGTGTGAGAAATGGCTTGAACGTTAACTTAAACAAGTATCGAGCTAGATGGAAGAAATTTGGCATGTTTTAACCCCTTCTTGGTTGGATTATTTTTCAACTTTCCTACCCAAAAATCCCATCTGCATTTTTTTTATTGCAGAAAATATAAAATCATTATGTATTCCATTCAAGGCGGGAAATCTCACCGCGAAAACATGAAGAAAGTAGGACGATTTCAGCCATTACTTAACAATATTCAGAAATACAAAAAATGATCGCGGATTATAACGAGACGTGTAAGTAGCGGCGTATTCACTTTCAACGATACAATTTTTCTCTATGACATGCGACACCAACCGTACGGGCACAAAAATGCTGAACGTATGGCACGCGACGCCGACCAAGAAGTGGGTAATACCAGACTTATAGATCTGTTTCTAAATTTTAACCAAATTCGTCAAAGGGTTTTTTGTCTGTCAATCTATCTACTCATGCATTCATGAACGTAATAACTGAAATCTGCAAGTTGTACAAGCAAAATTCGGTATTTTGCCTTGACATCTAAATTGCATCAAATTTGTATAATATATCATTTCTTTATAATGTATCAAATTTTGGACACAATCATCAAAAGAAAGAGGTCTAAATGGATACTTGAACGAATTTGACTTGCTACGAAACTTAATACAAAACCAGTCATATTGCGTAAGTATGCGAGAAAATTGATAGAAAACCCCTCTCGCTGGTAGAAAAAAATCACTTAAATTAATAGATAAATCCATATTGTATTTATTATAGTATATTTTTCATTTATATCGAAAATCCAAGCGTAAATACCTTTCTAAAAAATGAAATTGCAATTGGTAAAAATTGTTTCTAAGATTTATTTTTGTGAATGAATTTTATCACTTTTTACTCTGAAGTTAAGTTTGGTGATCTCCAATCTTTGCTTATATAATTCTAAATACATGGTTATTATTTTCTGTCTTAATTCTGTCGTACTCTTAGATTCGATATTTTTTATCATCATTATTTATTGTATTTTTTTATATTTGCTCTTTTATATGAATATCTCTTCCGTCTTTGCCTTGTTTGTTCTTGTTCGAACTGGCTCTCGCTCGACTGGTTGACTGTCACCTACTTATCCGTTGTGGATTAGCCTGAATTGCTCTTCATGGATATGTCTATAATTATTTATTTTCTTTTAATTCTGTTTTATGTTTGCTTTTTTACATGAATGTCTCTGCCCAGTTTGTCTTGTTTCCAGGGCTGTCGTTCGACTTTTTAGCAATCACCCACTTATTCCCTGTGGGTTACTCGGATTTCTTCTTCGTAGCAAAACAAAATGAATATTTTGATGATTTACCCGAAGCAAAAACCTTACTAAACTGACTATATTTGATGCTTGACAAATCTTGCCGCTTGCCTCCGAATCAAACTGCTTTTACTTCTTCCTCGTATTCCAAGTATAAGCAAAGAGTACTACTATACAGGGTATTCCGAAAGGTTGTTTACAAATTTTAAGGGTTGAGAACACTGATGGGAATTTGGTGTGTGTCATCATTGGCGTTACATCGGCATGAGCTCTTTTATCAGCAAGATTTTGAATTTTGAACGAGCTCCTTGACCTGGGACATGGAGCTCACCTATGAAATAACAGTGTTGGGTGCTTAGCTGTCTAGTACACAAAATAAAAAGGCCAAATTAGGGTAGGGTGATGCAGTGGTTTGAGAGGCACAAGCCGCAAAACCTCCACCAACAGAAAGATCTGAAAAGACCCACCTTAGCTGTAGAGCATCGGTTCCACCGGAAAGACTTTACTTTATCGATGCTAGATAGAGAAAAACAAAACAAAAAGAAAAGAAAAAGGAGGAACAAACACTTACTTTAAGCACTCCAAAGATTCTTTTTGTTCATTCTGCATTCTACTTGCCCTTGAATCTGTCATGCTACGTATGACAAGTGATGCTGTTATTCGCATACAGAAGCTGTCATTTTTACAAAAGAACTTGTGGTCACAAACGCAACGGGCGAAGCTACAGAGGGCATTTGGTAGGTGAGATTAGTAAAAGAAAGGGTTACATCACATAAAATATACAACACAAGTTAGTAGACGACGAATTCTCAACACAGTTGCATGAATAACAACATGATAAGCTTGTATTGTTTGAGACATAACGCCACCCTGCGTCCTCGCTACCTATAACTACTTTAGTCATCTCATCAGTTTTGTTTTGGGCACAAGATGGATTTAACAACCAAAACACCCCTCAAAAAGCCAAGCTTCTGAAGCTGTATAATTTCAGACAACAAGTCTTTTAAACACTTACTTTAAGCACTCCAAAGATTTGTTGTTCATTCTGCGTTCTACTTGCTATTGTATCTGTGTCATGCTACGTACGATTTGCGATGTTGTTGCACTATTGTGACCTTGTATTCTATTGAGTCTGGTGAAGTATATTTTATCTGGTGTATCTTTTTTCTTTTATTTAATTCACTGGCAGAAAGTTCCTATAGTGGTCGTCAGGCCGCGGTGGTTGTACGACTTGTGATTCCTACAGTGATCGTCAGGTCGCGGTGGCCTAGTAGTAACGTTTCGGCCTCGAGGCCGCAGGGTTTAAAATTCGAAACCTTATTTCGTTGGATCCGTCGTGTATTGGGCCTGTTGCACGTTAAATCATACTAAACGTTCTCTCGTTGGTGTGGCGCGGAAATTTGGAAAGGGGATGTTCCAGCTCAGGTGTCGTCCTCGTCATCTGACCGGGTTCAAATTTACGAGATCTGTCCCTAAATAGCCCTCGTGTTGCTTCAGAACGGACGTTAATGTAACTAAACTAAACCTTATAGTGGCCACGATGTGTGTTTGCAACTTCATCATCTATTGTAAAAATGACTTGTAGAAACAATACTGTATGTCTGAACTTCACTCAAAATTTGTGTATATGGACTTCTGAATCCTCTCCTGTATATGTACATTATAAGAATATATACTGCAATCATTAAAAATACCACCTCGAAATTTTGATGATTCCCCTCGTTTTAGGATTCCCTCGGTCAGAAAACAAAAAAGAAAACATTTTTGGATATCTGTTTTTTTTATCTACCCATGAACCCAATAACTGAAAAATGCAACTAACTAGATGGATGAAATTTGTTACGTAGTCTTTACAACAAAACTCTAGATTTCTGTGAAATTTTGGTAGAAGTATGTTTGTCTGTGAGTCCGCGTGCATGTGATAGCGATAACTAAAAACGCAAACACCCAGATGGATAAAATTCAAATATCTTTTTATCGCCAGAAATTAAAATTTGGAGAAAATTTTGGACAAAATCTGTTAACTTGTTGATTTTCTATCGTTGTATCTGAAAAACGTACATATGCATGCAAAACTAAAGATTAAAAAAAAAGAAATTGTAGAATTTCGTTTCCCCAATTTCATGTGAAAAGTGAAATTGTGCAAGTACGATAGCCTATTCGTGAAATAAAAAAGGAAGGAGTAGATTAAGACCTGGTAGTTGGTTGATAATTGGTAGTCACCAGTCCTACCCATCATCAGTTATAATGTACGATTATGCATGAATCATACATGTCTTCGTAAAACCTATAGATCTACTAAGCGCCACAGTTCTTTCTGTCCTTTTTCATTTGGTCTTTTCCTTTCGTTTAGGCTTATCCGGAAAAATTTCAAACCCTCTCAAATCTCCTCCGATATTTGTATTTAACTTTTTAAAGGACCAATTTTTTCTGGTAGTGGTATGATAAAATAATTTTTGGATTGAGATTAATTTGAAAAAATAAATTCAGTTAGCTTATTGGATGACATTAAATCTTGTTAATTAATTTTAATAATTAATAATTAATCACCAAGTCAAGAAACTTCGCTATGGTTTAAGATAAGAAAATGGAACATCTCGGCTTTTGTTTCATAGAAAAATTTGGCGAGAACTTACGCCAACTTTAAAAATTACATTCAAAAATGGATGAATTTGGTGGGGAATCTGTTTCCTACGGCCTTAGAAAGGGTCAAAACGCGCGCGGATAATTGATTATCACGATGAGTAACTCTTAGTTAGCTTTCATTATAAGTTAATGCAAAATTATTTCGATGTTGTTTTCATTTCTTTTGCTGTTGAACTAATATAAAAGATGGAATAAAATGTGAAATCAAAAATAGATCCTACAAATGTGAATAAGTTGATTCGAGTCATTAAATTCTCATGCTAAACTATGCACTGAATGTTATTAAAACAAACTTTTTATGTTTCTAGGTATGGCTGGGGGGGATATAATATTAGGGGGTACTCAAAAGTAAAAAGTGATGGGGTACCGGAAGCGCTGCTCTAGCGCAGCTCTTTCCAACCTATTTACAATGTTTACAAATGTTTGCTTTTTTCACAGAGAGACGCATGTGCAGCACCAATAAGAACAGCGCCACCGTGTGAACCGGGATGACTCAGTCTGAGCTGAGATACGAGGCAGTTAAGATGTACTCAAACCCTCGAGACTAAAATTTTGCTAATGATTAATTGATAATCTAAATATTTAAGGGAGACCGGGGTCTAATGGTCCACTTTTGTAAATTTTGATTATTTACTCTCAAAGTATTGATTTTTTTTGCTTGAAAAAATGCATACATATTCTCTACATATTAAGGTTTATAATACACTCACCCTAAATCCATAATTATCTATACTTTTTTTAATATTTATTTTTTAGTAACTAGTGACAAAGTGGACCATTGTACCCCAAAACCGGGGTACAATGGTCATAATATCAACGGGGTACATGGTCAAAATATAATAATACAGTATCCATTTTTTAATAACATAAAATATAAAATGTATCATATTTGTTTATTCATGGCTTCAGTTCATACATATAATGCAAGATTAACGAATATTAAAGTTGGTAAACGACACATTAAAAGATTTTTGTGTTACTGCTCCTGTTTTCTTGTGAAATTGCAGATTCCAGAAGATTTTGAACATTTAAAAGAGATTGGTCATCTATGGACACACTTTTATGGTACAGTTATTAGCCTCTTTTTTAATTAATTTCATATAATTTAACACTTAATTTATGTATTGTATCCATAGATACAAACTCTAATAGGTGCATTATTTTTTTAAAAAAATCATACTATTTTATTTAATTTTTTCTTAGTATAGATATAAGAATTAAAAATTTACAGAATGTTTATAAAATTTTTACAAAAAAATCTGAAATAAATAACGTGAAACCTTGTTTACTATTCTTCGGCGTTTAATTAAGGTTAATGTATAAATTACACTTAAAAATGTGTACACTACATGATTCAATGCTTATCCAACTCATTAAAATAAAGCAATTTGCTTATTCTTATTTAATGTCTGACTTTTGAAAGCATATGGGATACAGAACTGGTAATGGACCATGGTCCATTTTACCCCAGTTTTGGGTGGCCCATTGTGCCCCATGTGGAACTTTGGCAAAAAATTGACAAAAAAATAAGAAATTTTATATTCAGTTATTTTAGCTGTATTAAATGTAATAATATATTATCTTACCTTTTTATTGTGTAGAGTAATGTTTTCTGAATCATAATTCTTTAATCCAGAAAATAAAATATGTTTGACTGAAAATATTTACTTTTAGCTACTAAAAATCACCAGTCAAGAATAACAAGGTTTAATTGTCAGTTAGGCACATGTTTTTAAAGTTTTTTCAGCACTACAGACCTAGCAGTTATGTGCCAAAATCTGAAACATTCAAAAACATAAATAAAATAAATAATAGGGGGTGGACCATTGTACCCTTAGAACCATTGTACCCCGTTATCCCCTACTTCTTTGAAGTGTTACATGCTTGTTTGAAGTGAATGCCTAATGTTAATGAAATAAATTTCATTATTTTAAAACAGCCACCAGTAATCATAATAATAAACTGATATTTTAATAAGATTAATTAAGTTGGCAAATTGAATTTTGGGACACTCGCAAGCATTTTGTCCTTGTGATGCATCCTTTTTCAGCTGACCATCTCCTCTCCAATCTATTGATTCTGGTAAATCATTACATTAGGACAGCGGTTGCCAACAGATTTTTTCTCCTGTACCCCTTGATCAGTCTTTTTATTTTCAAGTACCCCCTTCTGTTACATCTCCTCCCAACCATCCCTCAGTACAATTTTTTTTATTAATAACGCCGAGGTTAGCTTAAGAGTCAAACGACTCGAATGAATTTGATAAACTTGGCAGGATAAATTTTTGACTTTACATTTTATTCCATTTTTTAAAATAGTATTAGTTCAACTTCAAACCGAATGAAAACACCATTGAAATAGTTTCGCTTTAAATTGTGATGAGAGCTAACAAAGACTGAATTACTAGATATCAATCTGCTTCTTTCTTTTTCTTATTTCGGGAATAGGCTTTCGGACTCTCTCAATTTTCGCTTTCATTTTTCATACGAACTTGAGGAAACGAAATTCTAGAGTATTCATAAGTCCTGTGTTTCCACTTTCGCTAAGTGGTTACAGTGGCGTAGCTAAAGGGCGGCGGTCAGTTCCTGGTACCACTTCGAAAAGGGCGGCAAAATCAGGCATACAAGAAAATTTATAATTAAGAAGAGCAGCGATCATCATGTACGTAAAATAATGACGTAATGAATTCCTATTTTTCGCTTTTTGTCGTTAAACTGCCGATTATCTGAAGAAAAGAATTTTAGATTTCGCAACTGTCTGCAGAGATCGAAGTAGGGATGGGAAACCTACCGGTTTTTTAGGTTTTTTTTAACCGGTTACAACCTGTTATTTTTTAAAATCCAATAACATAGGCTCGATTTTAGGTTCAATTAGACTAAAATTTACAAAGTTATGAAGCTTAGAATTTCATCATCTTAGACTAATCAACGACAACGGCTTCTTTGAGGCGTCTGTTGGTTGGAGGATTACTGAAAGAGTCTTTATGAACAGATAAAAATTGGCCAATGGATTGATTTCATGTAAAAACAATATTAATAAAAAAAATTGCAAACGGTGTTTTTTTTAAATAAAAAACCGAAAACCTGTTATTTCAAAAACCGGTTGTTTTGAGCGGTTGTAACCGCCAGGTTAAACCGGATGTGAAAAAACCTGAATAACCGAAAACCAGTTATTTTCGCAATAACCGCCATCCCTAGATCGAAGGCGCCAAACGACGAATGATGCTACTAATAAAGTGTTCTTCCCCCTGGAATTTATTATTTTTAATTTGTGGTTTGTGTGCCCTGTAAAGGGAGGGCGGCATGTTGCAAGTTCGCCTCAGGCAGCAAAACTTGCAGCCACACCTCTGAGTAGTTTCCCATGTATCCCCAGGGGTACGCGTATCACAGGATGGGAATTTTTACTCTAGCACATCAGGAAATGATGGAAAAACTCGATTACAAAATTCCATCCTAAGAAACACGGAAGAAGTCAATTTAAATAAAAGTGTTTAATAAACGAGTATCAAGTTTCCGAATCTTATTTGAATTTTTTATGTCATTATGCATATTATGCAGCAATATGTAGCACCATCACGAGAAAAGCAGCTAAATGGGTGAAAAAAGCGCGGAAAAAGAGTTGACAAGTTAAATAGCTCATGCTGCTTTCTGATGAATGGAGGACTACGTTATCGGGTTCTTTGTGAAGATGCGCTCTTGTCTGGCAACAGTCCAACAGCCCCGAAATTTATTGTGACGCTGTTCCGTCAACCGAAAAGAAATCTTTCATTCAAAACTCCGAAAAGGCTAATGGATGTCAGCAAGAGCAGTTTGATAGATACTGGCACAATTTATTTTGATGGAAATGTATGCACGTTCTGTAGAATTTCGTTTGATAGATAATTCTGACAGACGCTGACAGCTGAGTTGAAGCGAAAAGTTGCTTAAGAGTGAGGAAATGGATATTACAGTCTAAATAGATTTTGATATTATTTATTAAGAGTAAGTCTTTGTTTTTGAGATGCAGCAGAGATTGTTTTTCCTTACTTTCTCGCTTACGAAGTGTAGGATGAGAGGCATTGCATTCCTCAAAAACGCAACCTCATTTAGATGAATCTTCACGTTTTAGACTTGCCTGAGTTCTTAAAATTAAAGCTGTTTCTCGGATTTTCT
This sequence comes from Araneus ventricosus, assembly GCA_013235015.1. Classification (NCBI taxonomy): domain Eukaryota; kingdom Metazoa; phylum Arthropoda; class Arachnida; order Araneae; family Araneidae; genus Araneus; species Araneus ventricosus. The sequence continues at coordinate 62,613 of BGPR01001485.1, read as the reverse complement.
CTGACTATTCAGACTCAAAAACAATACAAACTGGATAAATGAAATTTGGTATGTGGTCTTTACATCAAAAAGGCGTATATGTATCAAATTTCGAACGAAATCCGTCCAACGGAGGTCTGCCTCTCTGTTTATAAGTTTGTATGTAAACGCGATATGTCAAAAACGCTAGGTAGATGAATGTATTCATGATACAAACAGCGGTAATGAGATTGCTATAAATGTAGTCGTAAAATAAATATGGTTGGCGAAATTTCAGCACTTTTTCTAACTTATATCGCGTATTCCTTTCTATTTTGTTAGAAGGCATTATAGACTCATTCTTATTCACAAACTTTTAGGAGACAAAATTTGGTATGTTGCTTAAAGGCAACACTGGGCCTTTAAGGGTTAATGCGAGCTACCTCACAGCCCACACTGGCTAATCAATTGAACTACATGCATAATTGGATACGTTGCTATAGAGCGTAGACGTAGTTATGCAATGAAATATTCAACCTTAAACAACTTTCGGCGATACTGCGTTTTCCACAAAACGTTATAGGAAGAAATTCTAACACTGCATACTTCCAAAATTCATTATTGCACTTCACGCAGTGTGTTGTGAAATGAATAGCAGTTTGTTTGCTTATTGTTTAGTTATATTAACGTCCTATTTTAAAGCAGACACGAGGGCTACTTTTGGGAGGGACCTTGTAACTTTGAACCACGATCAAATGACGAGGGCGACACCTGAGATGGACCCTCCCTCTCCAAGCCTCCGCATCACACCGGGGGGGGGACGTTTCACCCACGACACAGTTAGCGTACATCAGACTCACATATTGTTTAGCAACGGATTCGGAAACCCTCCGCGCTTTTGCGCATGCGCCGGACCGAGTTATTTTCATCAAAATAGGGGCAAAGTGAAGAATGGAAGGGTGATGCTTACATTTTACTGAGCGTGATCTAACAAAGAACTCCGGAAATGCGCTCGTATGACTCATTGCCTGACACCCCTTTCTGGTGCAAAATCGTCCAAAAGTGGTAGTCTCGGAATCCGTTGCAGAACTATACACAGCGAATTTTCAGATGAATCGGGTTTCCAGCCTGGAACCCCCAGTACCGAGGTCGGTGCCTTATCACTAGGCCACCGTAGCTTTTTAGCACCAATTTGCTTAAAATTGAAAGACGAACTATATGCACTTATGTATCGGTTTCAATAGCGGATCCGAAATCCATAAAATGGCAGTGGTCAGTAGCATATCTAAGATCGGTCAACCGGACATAATGCTGCTACCGTCCCCTTCTACCGGAGATAAAGGCGCCAACACCACGCTTCCTTATGCGTAGATCAGAAACTCTTAGGAAGTGTAATAAGATCGAACTAAGTATATACTGGTGGACATAATTGTAAACAGAAATTTTCATTTTGTTTTAATCATTTTAACTCAGTTTAATTTCGCTTTAATAAAATAATGATGAATAATTACAAAAATACATCTAAATTTAGTATGAATCATAAATAAAATTTATAAAAATTAATGTTAATAAGAAAAATGTGCAATTTAAAAATTTTAGCTTTATGTGAAATCTGGACAAAATTATAAACTCAAAATTTAATTTCTCAAATTTGCACAATAAATGAGGGGTATTCTGATTGTTTAGTTATGCTTGCAAAGTGTAAAAATGAACCCGGCGAAAAACATTGTCGAAATCGGTCCAGTCGTTCAGGCTGGGAATTCGAAGGTTTTTCCTCATAGAGAATGTAAAGTGAAGCAGCCTTCTTGCAATTTCTCTCAAAAGTGGAGGATGGGAAGACGACCATTTATTATGTTCTAGGGGACACGATGTTATCATACGAAATAGAAATTGGCGAAGTCGGTTTAATGATTGGGATGTGGGAATCAATGTTTTTCCCCATAGAGTCTGAAATTCCTTCCATATTCCCCATAGAGAATATATACCCAAGACGACAAAAAATTTCTTAAACTTATACTTCATGCTCCTGTTTTATATTGAAAATTAAATAGATTAGAAAGTTAGGTTAGGTTAGGTTAGGTTAGGTTATATTAACGTCCCGTTTTGAAGCAACACGAGGGCTATTTAGGGACGGATCTCGTAATTTTGAACCGCGGTCAGATGACGAGGACGACACCTGAGCTGGCACCCCCCTCTCCAAACTTCCGCGCCACACCAACGGGAGGACGTTTGGCCACTACGTATGATTTAGCGTGCAACAGGCCCCATACACGGCGGATCTTCAGTGGAATCGGGTTTCGAACCTGCGACCCTCCGGTCCCGAGGTCGAGACCTTACCACTAGGCCACCGCGGCCTCTAATAGATTAGAAAGAATAAAATGATAGAAATGTACTAATGTAGGCTGTCAGTTGCTTTCCCTCCTGTGCTGAACGTTTCCTTAAAATTAAGGTGACTTTTTTGTCTCCATTTTATTAAGAAAAACTATAACCCATTCGTTTCACTTTTTTGATATAAATTTGATATTTTTTGCTAGTGATCGGGACATTCTATGGAGAACAGCTGCACTGAGAATGATTTTTTTTGCGTGCACATTTCGTTTCCTGATTTGTGTCAAATTGAATGAAAATATAAAAAAATATCAAGCATGCACTACACTCCTCAAACTAGTTCGTCTCTAGACATACCCTGCGCATCTGACCGTAGTACGAGGGTCAATCAAAAAGTTAATTGCATTGCTTCAGAAAACAAAACATGATCGAAATTTTACAATAATTGTATATGTACACTAAAGTTTCATACAAAATCTACTTTTCGACGTAATCACCACCTTTATTTAACCCTTAAATAAAGGTGGCCCTGTTTTTTGACTTTCATTACTTGAATAAAACATGGGGAAAATACTTTAAGAAATCTTATTTTATTTTTAGTATGGTTCAACGCTAAAAATCAGTTTGTTACCTACTGACAACACGGGGCTTTATTTCAGAAAACAATTGGCTTGATAAAATTCTATAATGTGAAACAGATGAATTTTAATAAATAATAATGCGGATAAGAATTTTCCTTCAACGTCGTAGAATAAAATATGGTATTCTCAATTTCGAGTTCGAGTCAAACGATTCGAATTAGCTTTGTAACATTTTGCAGCATTTATTTTTGACTTTACTTTTTACCAGTTTTTATAATAGTATAAGTTAGCGTCGAGACAAATGAAAACAGCAATGAAATAATTTCACATTAACTTATGATGAAAGCTAACAATTACTCGTCATGATAATCAACTATTCAAGTGGGAAACAATTCAATGTGATCCTTGAGCATCCTCTGCATCTATGCAGATTAGTTAAATAAAACTGCATTCAAATGAAGACGGCAGTAATCTTATGTCGGGAATGTGGTTTGGGGGCAGCATGGTCAATGGCTTTTGGGCCATAAAACGAAACCATGTCTGTAACTGCGTCAAGCGTATTGAGATATATATACGAATATATTGAGATATATATAGCGTATAATATACGAAGAAGAAATGATGCTCTTTCTACAAATTTTGAGAGTAGGCTTTCGGCCTTTGCAACGCTCACTTTCATTTAAGATCTATTGTTTGTTCTATAGTACAATTGTGATATGATGAAATTATTTAATATGTATTCTTTGTTGTATGCTATGAAGTATTATGATACATTCGGAATTTTAAAAATTATAATGCAATGTAACACATAGAAAGAAAAGTATGTAATGCTGTTGGATTGCGTTAGTCCACGGGTTTTGCAGTCAGTGGAAAAAACGTGCTTAGGGAGCCCAGAGTGTACTGCAGAGAATGCGTTTCACATGTGTCCCCCCCCCCGGTGTCTCGTGTCAGTGGGAGTTTCGTGGTGACTGTCATCACCACGAAGCCCCCACTAACACCATGTGTCAACCATGTGCTTTTTTGCTGGACGGTGAAATCTTTATGTATTTCACCCACCACAGATTTGAGGAAACAAAATTCTATAACTTCTTTTTCACTGTAATCCGTTACGTTTAGTATTTTCCGCCTTTACCAATATTACTTTCGCATGCTAGGCCAACTGTGCCTCTGTTCAAACTTCGAATATTCGCATATATACAATCAGAATTAAAATCAACAGTTTCTCTTGCCTGTCAGAAAAGGACTCGAAGGCAACATTTAGAGATAATCCATGGCGAAATCAAAATATAAATTTACTGGAGTAAACAACATAGAAGACATCACAAGACCAACACAAAATACACACAGCACAGGACAAGCATTAGACAGAGACTGACAATATACTATATAAACCCGGAGGTAACGGGCAACACCACCAGGCGGCACTCTTGGAATCAGAGTTTCAACAGCCTCTGCGTAACACAAGTGAAAACCTCTGCATTCGGATATCGGTCGAAATAGTTGTGCTAAAATCTTTCTAACAAAGCTAACGCTGCCCATCAAGGACAGCATAATCTAGTATTAACATTCTTATTCAAAGTTTTCTTGAATTCTGAAAATTACGTATTTTCACATCATCAATGCTGTTCTGCATAAAGAATCTTCTTTAACCAATGGCTTTGAAAGATCACATACGAATTCAATAGATTTCAATAAGATTTTACAAGTTCGATGATAATAATGTTGCGAAAAATGGGTTAACATTAAATTTTTTGGGCTTTATACAATAAAATTGTAGAAATTATTATTTTAGAATCATAAAACAAACCCTTAATATTATTAAATATCAAAGAACATTAAAAATACTAAAAATAATTTTTCCCATTATTGCTTCTGAATTTTAAGGGAGAGGGCATACCCAGTTACCCCAACAAGATGGGGAACATGGTGCCTGTGGCTACATATTTATAAACTAATATTTATACTTAAACAAGTGATCAGTTTCAAAAGGTTTTGTATACCAAAGAAAAGGTTTTACATACAAGTGTCTGCTGAACATATTTTACAGGATGTCCACTCTAGTCGTTGCCCAATAGTTAATTTCTAAACCTTTAGAGATAGGCCCATACTTTCAATTGAAAAAAAATGCTCTAATTGACATAAAGAATTATATTTTATGTTGTTTGAGTCAATACATGTAATTCTGAAAAGGTTATAAAGTTTAAATTTTTATACAGTTATTAGTCATATTTAGTAAAATATTCTTGAGTCACAAACATTTCAAACAAAAAGAAATCCCTGTTTCTACGACTAAAACTGGCCTAGTTATGAAGCTCTGAATTTCACTATTTTAGATGATTTTAGACCATTCCACTTGGAATATATGCCAATCAACGCATGGCGTTTCCTCGAAATGACCGTTGATTGGCCTAAAATAATGGAATTTAAAGATTCATAACTCTGTCACTTTTAGCAGCAGAAGAGTGGAAACTTTTTGATTAATACTTTAATGTCTCAAGAATATTTGACTAACTGTTATGTCCGGGAGATTGTTCATCTAGAGGATTTTTCCAACTGGAAGGATATGACCATTTCTAACGGTTCCCAAATTAGCCATTGGTCTATGATTAGAGTGGGCACCCTGCATGTCACATCAGTTTTGAAGAGTAAAGTTATTGTTATCAGTAGCGTTCATATTTAGCAGAAATTTCGGATGTTGTAAAATCGATACCCACTTACTCCACCAGATCTTACTTCGTTTCAATTTTGAGTTATCAGGTTCACATCCAGGTGAACGGATCGATAGACAGATTTTCCGCAGACGGATCTCGTCCAAAATTTGACAGAAATCAACTTCGATTTAAAGACTGCATACGAAATTTATTTTCTCTTGTTCGTTTCTTTTCTGATTTATAGTGTGCACAAACAGGGAAATTTCCATATATAAAAGTTACGGTCAATGTAGACAATCGGTTATTATATATTATGACCGGTAATTATGTATATTAACCGATTATCCACATGGACTGTAACTTATATATATATATATACACAACACAAACAGGCATCAAATCACTAGCAATAACAGTAATAGCACGAAGGATAGCGCTCAGCTTCTAACAGCTGACCAACTCGCAATGTAAACAAGACTCCAAAGAGATTCTCCTTCTCCTTCGAGCCTTCCGGTATTTATAGCTCTTCCAACAGGGCGTGACGTCACATGAAAATATTCTGTGAAAAATCCAGATCGCAGTTCCCATGAGAGATAGTACCATAATTTTCAAAGATTCGGATAGCTTCATTTTGTAGCCAACGTCGCCAGATTTGTCGGCAAATGGTCGGCAAGATCAGGGGTACTGGATGGGTTCTCCCTTTGGCATCCAAAAAAAACCTCTGTAAATGTCTATTTTCAACCATAATAGTAGCAAGGGTGGGAAGCAACATTACATGTTCGCAAAAATATATTGAACTAGCGGGGAAATGTAGCTCGCTTTGTGCTTCATAGTAAAGTGTGAAAAAAACACAACGAGAATGCGTTTTGGATGTCTTCGTTTTGACTAATCGGGTGCAAAATATGATATCGATCTATGAGTCCGGTAGAAAGATCACATTTCGAATTTCATTTATCTAACTATTTGCATTTTTGAGACGCTGCATATAAATACATAGGAACAGACAAATCGGCAGAAGGTAAACTTGTTTAAGGATTTGGTCCAAAATTCGATTGGGATCTACATTTCTAGTAATAAAATAAAATGCGAAATTTCTTCCATTTTTTTGTGGGATTTTGAGTTATCATATTCATTTGCTCTCAGACTGATAGACAGACTTCCATTTGCCAGATTTCGTTGAACATTTGATAGAAATCTACGATTTTGATGTAAAGAACAATACCAAATTTCATCCTTTTAGTTGTTTATGTCTTGAGTTATCTTGTTCATAGACAGACAGACATAATTCCAAAAATGTTTTCTTTTATTCAGGGAGATTTAATAAATGTAGTTTGATCAGAATCTGGAGGTCTCATTTTTTGACTATTATATCACATAGTCTTTGTATTCTTCGAATATGAGAACTTAAAAATCATTACTCTCACCAAATATTTCTTGTTTTATTTTTGCCCTTATAGGATTCTTTTCCCCGTGTTTTGAAATGCATATCAGTGCGATTTGGCATTCTTATAATCACTGGGCTTTTAAAACTTTCTAAGGCTGTGGTTAGTATACTTGCCACCAAATTCATGGATTTTTAAATGCAGTTTTTAAGGTTGGCGCCAAATTTTTCGATGAAACAAAAGCCTAGATGTTCCAGTTTCTTATCTCAAACCATAACGAAGTGTCTTGACTTGGTAATTAATTAATTAAATTAATTTACAAAAATTAATGCCACTCCCAAATTAATTAAACTCCCAAAGTTATTTTATGATACTGCTACTAGAAAAAAAATGTTCCTTTAAAGAGCTAACACATTGTTTTCATATTGGCATACTTTATGCAAATAAGCATTTGGGGGATAGGCTATTTGACATTCTTACGATCATTGGGCTTTTAACAAGATAATGTTTTGAGACTGGCGTACTTTATGCAAATGTGATTTGTACAAGGTTCAACGTGATATGTAACTCAAGAATTCAATGACCTACACCGTTGGACCCAGAGCAACAAAATTCGCGCACATAGTTACTTTTAGAGTGGTAGGTGCTCACTAAGAAAGGGTTTTTGAAAATTTTAACTAAACTTTCAATTAATTAAAAATTCATCGACATTTTCATGTTTTTCCTCATATAACTTCGAAGCATATTTTTGCACAAAAACCAATTTTTCACCACTTTAAGAGTAATAAAATTAGCTTCTCAGTGATACTAACTTTATTTCTGTGCAAGTTTTTCTGTAATTTTAATAACTTTTTCAAACTTAATTTTAAATATAATATATTACACTATTTTTTTATTTTTGTAATGAAATTCAAACCGGTTTTATTGCTTCATCAAATCTTTCACTCACATGTTTTTGCCAATGTTGACGTTTCGTTAAAAAATATGCTTTCTTAATTTCAAACCAGAATTTTCAGTTTCGCTTTCGGGCTGGCATTCTTTTTTGGAATTGCGTGATGCAAAAAAAAATCGTTACACATTGATGCAACGGCTGATACTATCAAGCGAGACAATTAAAAGATAGACGATTCAAGCCCGTATATTGTTATGCTACGATGCTCCAGACTAAAGATTCGAAATTTAAGGAGATTTTTTCTACAGATCTCTGAAAAGGAGTAGGGGAAGATGCTACATCTTGGCCAGGGTTGTACCTCGGCCAATTGTCGATATATCAAGACGAGAGTGTAGAGAAATTTCATTTCCCGTTCCAAAATGTTTTGTTTAGAGTAGCAATACTGTCACATTGCATGTGGTCATCTCGTATTCTAAGTTTTGAACTGAAATGAAGAAACAATTTTTCAGATGACGGCGCTAGCTTCTGAAGGTGTTGAATTTTCCGCCTGTTTTCAAGAAAAATAATTTTTTAAAATTTTTCACCTGTTCCCCTTTTAGATCCATAACTGACACACACATTGAAAGAATTTTTTATCAATAAAAGCATAAATAATTACCAAGGAGTAAATTAAATAATACGAGAGGAGGTGTTGTACCTCGGTCAAGTGCATCATACTGTACTTTGGTCACCTGTAAACAGCATAGAGCAGTATTGTATCAATATAAAAAAGTGGGTTTTATAGATAAATTTTTGTCGTAAATAACCACTCAAAACATACGGGATGGTTAAAGGACTGCCATATGAAGAAGTCGTAGTGAAATTCCTTGCACAGAAAGAAAAAGGATTTGCATAGACAGATTTTGAATTTTTTTTTCAATATAAAAGTCATAGATATTATCATGATTTTGCCTGCACCATTAATTTATCGCCGAAGCTCATATAAATTTCCAGGTTTATTTTATAACAATAACATTTATTATCTTAGTTTTTTTCCTAGTTCGCAGAATTTTTTTAAAAAAATTGTATAAAGAATTTGTTTTATTGCTCTATTAACGCTACTAATAATAAAGAAATGCGTGTGTCTGTGCTTCTCTGTGTGTTTTGGCCTTCTACAGGGCAGACCTCTGGATCTAGAGTTGAAAAATTTAGCACAAATATACTTTGGAGGGTGTGAATGTGCACCGTGGTGAGATTGTTTCGAAAAATTGATTAGAATTTCATTTAATCAAAAATTGAGCAAATTTTTGCGTTTGTTGGCGATAACTTTCAAAAATATTATAGCACAAAATAAATTCTTACAGCTCCTCAAAATTTGAAAATTATCTTTTCAATGATGTCAAAAAGATTAACATCCTATTTCTTTTCTTAATTTTAGCAATTTTTAAAAAAAATGTTTTTCTGCATAATTTACAGCAATGCTTTTGGTTGTTGCAATCAACTCAAACCGTCTTCATTGTTTTTATAAATATTTAATCGTGTGTTTCTATTCTATTGTTGAAAGAAAAGCAATGAAGATTCTGCTTTTTTCTTCTTCATATTCTGTGGTAATAGCGTAGTAAATTTTACTTTATTTTTTATGCAATTTTTTTAGAAAGCTGTAAGTCGTTTTAGATATTAAGTAAATCGGGAAGTAAAAATTTTTTTATAATGGTACCATGAATACTAAATTAAGCATAGCGGATTCAACTGAATAAATCAGAACAGTATTCTCGGCAAGCAAAGTGATCACCGAAGGCGGCTAGTAGTTACACTGTGATTTTTCTTTTATGACTTTTTTATTTTTAAGAGTTTCTTTCCTAGTCCGAATAATTTTAAAGTCATTAATATACAACTTGCTTTTGCGCAAACAAACGTTTCTAACTAGTTATCTACATATTTTTAAGAAAAACCATTATCCTTTTTCAGTTGTGGTACAATTCACCTATCATATCCACCTAAATATGGTGCAATGATTTTGAAAAGTTTACTTTTGTACCAAATTCATGCGTGATAATGTCACATTTTGTTGCCCTGGCCAAGGTACCATAGGGTGACCAAGGTACAACATATTGCTGTACCTTGGCCAAAAATGAAGGAATTTGTTTTTTTAAATTTTACATTTCTACGCGATAAGTTGGAGGAAATACTAAAGGGGATTAAAAAGCTGATTTCCTTATGTTTCTACAGCACCCAAAATTTTCGGTTTGAGACTTGATCTGTTCGTTCTTTTTCCAGTGAAAAAAAAGTGGCCCAGGTACAGCGCCTTCCCCTACATTAATTTTAACTGTTTCGTATAAAGGGAAAAAGTGATATTCGTGAAAGCTTAGTGATTCCACAACAAACTTTTCATGTGGTAATTCTAATGCTTAGCGGAGACCTAAACTTCCATAGAAACGACTTATCTTTCAACAGATGCAATTGTTTGACGCATTCTGGAAAGATTTGAAATTGGCTTACAGAATATAATTGGATAAACTGGAAAGAACGAAAATAAAATATGATGATGAACTCCTGTGATAATCTTCCTTTCCTTCAGAAAAAATATCAAATAACTCTAAAAAAATATCTGAAATCCTTTTTATTTTTCGCATTTCTTGTTTGAAGAAATGAAATAAAACAATTATTTCTATTTGTGAAAAAATTATTTAACGAAATTTAATTATGTACTCATCAACTCACATTTTCTCACGCAGAATTTGTTCATAATTGAAGAGAAAGGAAATTTTTAAAGCAAAAATTAATCTTAAATGCCATTAAACAGGGAAAACATTCTTTTTTTTTTTAAAAAAAATATGTTTCTTCAAGGTTTATAAGCAAAAATGCTTAGCTTGTCCTTAATTAAATTAATTATTTAGAGCTGTTTTCCCTTTTCCACATTATTCCAATTAATTATAATTTAATTTTTAAATTTATATAAAGTTTATTCTTTTCAAAATTATATTTACGTTTGAAATATATGAATATTTGCCTGCAATAATGGAATAAATTTAATGAAAATTACAGTCAGAGTACAAATGTAGCTGCTTAGCTAAACACTTTTACTTACTTTCTCGTATGCGAAGTAAACAAAGCAAAAGTATTGTAATCTAAATCTGTAAGTATAGGTATTTCGGCCTCGAAATTTTGATGAATCTCCTTATTTCAGATCTCTCTGAGTCAAAAAAGACATTTATTTTATATATAAGCAAACTCTGAGTTTAAAAAAAACTTTCTCAGTCTCTAGTAAGCCTATCTTCCAACATTTGCGGTTGAATTTTCCATAATACATTGTGCATTGCTTCGCTTTGAGTATTCGCAACGAAAGCTGGCAATGACAAGAAATCTACGTTATAAACAACAGGGTAATTCAAAATAATTACACCTATTACAAAAGGGCTATAACTTCTTTCTAAACAGCTATAAGAAGAAATAATATGAAAACAATACAGAAGGAAGCTTATGGTTTTGTTACATGCTTAATAGGGTAAGGTTGCTCAAGTCGTACTTATTCCATTCTGTCTTTGTTTTCATCGAATCAGTAACGCTGAGGGCGGTGCGATGGCTAATAGTATCGGAGATGTTAATTCCATTATTTAGAACGGAGCTTCGATGCTTTATAACCTAACCTCGAAGAAAAATAAGTTTCCGGTAGTTTTGTTAGTTTTCGGGCATATTACCTAAGACGTAGAACAATAATATTATTAATAATATATTATATCTTAGAGTATCATTCTGTTCTATTTGAATAGTTGCTTTTACGCAGTAACGACGCTCTGGTTCAATTCACTCTTTTAAGATGCTTACTTAAAATTTGACACTTGCAGTTGTTTAAGTCGTACCACAAACGAGGATTAAATCGCATCAGTTACCCCTTAAGGATCTCTTTCTTGCACATCTAAAGATACATATTGTTACAAACATGGAAAGTTTCTTAACAGCAATGTGAGTCCTATGGTTGGGAAGATAGTTTTATAGTGATAAGTATGGGATGACTAGCAGCAGCCACGTCTGGTTCCCCGACCTTGGTGACAAATTTGGCGACGAAATATGGGATCTCAAAGGTGCTGGAATCTTCTCGATATTTCTATTAGGAGAGAAGGTACACTTGAATGTACTAGATAATTCCATGTGATGTCACGGCCTGCCGGGGGAAACTATATAGGGAGAGCGCTTGGATGACGGTGTGTGTTGATCGATTGGGATCGCCTTGGAGCGCGAACGTCTTTGGAGTTCTATCCGCTGTGCGAGCTAGTAAGCTGTTAGACGCCGAGCGGTGGGAGTGTTGATCCATTGGGAACGACTTTAGAGTTTCTTCTGCAGTGCGAGCTAGGAAGCTGGTGAGCTGAGCGCTATTGAAAGTGCTGTTATTGTCGTTATTAGTTATTTGCTGACTGTTTGTGTTGTTAAATATCAAAGTGCTGAACTGTTATTACCTGTGAATTGTTGTCTATTTACATTGGTAATCTGTGCAAGAACTATTGTTTCCTGTGTCTGTGCTACGTGTTTTCCTTCATATTTGTAAATAAACCTTCATTCTTCATTATCCTGCGTGTTGGACTGTTTACACCATACACCCACAGAAAGACTTTTTGTAACAATATCATTTACAGAGAGAGAATATTGTTCTTTTTAATATGTAATGTGAAATGTGCTTATTTTCAATTTTTAGGCAGGATCCACAAACGTGGTAAAACGTACCGATAATACTTATAGACAAGAAGATATGGACGAGGCGTTATGAAAATTACTCAATGGTGACATGGGCTTCAACGAAAGTATAATATTCCTAATACGAAACTGCGACGTCAGCTTCTAGAACTAAATAAACATTATGAATTTGGAAAACCGAAAGGATTGACTCAATAGCGAATAGCTTGCTCAAAGAATAGTAATACAAGGTGTTTTGATTCATTTGCTTCCAAGGTACGACTTAGGACATAGGTGGCACGGCTTAAGAATCGGTTTCCTTAGTCGTACCAGTGTTATTACGTTAAGATTTGTTTATTTCTTTCCACAGAGGGCATGCATTTTGAACTTTAATGTAATAAATGGTTGCAATATTTATAGAAGTTGTGAATGATGCAAAATTTAATTCTTCATTTTCAAAAGCCTGCAATTTGTAGACTTTTTTCTTTAGGAGGTACGACTTAGCCAACCTTACCCTAATTGCCCAATGTAACTTCCCTTGGATACACTAGCAACATCAAGTAATCCATTTCAGGCCATAACTGTGACGCATGTTCGCAGCCATTGATAGTCGCATGAATATTCTGCATGTGGCTATCTTAATCTTCTGAAATTGTTTCTTGTGTTTCCATTTCATTGGGATATACCGAAGACTCTGTCTTAACGCCTGCTTTGCGTGAAACAATGAACGGAATGAAGGTACGGATGCAAAATACTTCACCGTTGTTGCCCGTGTGGCAAAGAGAAGTCATATAGGGCAATTATTACGTAAGCAAATAAAACTTGGGTACTTACGTATTAACGCCACCGAGGCTACAGATTTGGCGGTTTTTAAGTGCCGCCAAATTTGGTGGTTTTTGTACTTACGTATTAACGCCAATTTGGCGGTTTTTGTACTTACGTATTAACGCCAATTTGGCGGTTTTTAAGTGGTGCCAATTTGGCGGTTTTTAAGTGGCGCCAATTTGGCGGTTTTCGTAAACAAGATTGCTCTTTATTGGCGCATTACCGCCAATCTGTAGCCTCGGTGGCGTTAATACGTAAGTACCAAAACTTGAAGCTTCTTTATGTATTGTGTTCAGATTCTTTCTTCCTATCGCTTACCAGGATGTTGCAGCTATTTGTAATCGGTGCAATTGTTTGAATTGCTCTATATTTTTCCATCCTTAAGCGATTGGAAAAATCATTTTATTTCCCTCTTTTCATTCGACCAAGCAACTCGTTTGATCTAGAACTAAAGCTGTTGCTGGCATGGATGCAAAATGCACCCTGCGAATAATTCGGATAATAACAAAGATAAGAGAGAAAATATTTGCCTTGGATACTTTTTGTTTAACAAATGTAATTCAAGTAAAAAAACTGTCAGAACTTTATATGCTTATGAAAACTATAACTTGTGAGCAAAATCGGACATATTGCAATTTGTCATGTATTGAAAATGTGAGAGAACTTTTTTGAGACTTACGCCGCCATCATGAACCATGGTCAAAAAACGAGCATGAAATTCGCAATTGCACCCCTGACTCAAATATCAACACCATACCATGGAGAAAATCTTTGATTTTCGTCTTTGCCATCTGGCTGCAGTTCGAAACCAGCGTGCATGTTCTCCCCTCGACTTTCTCGTACACTTACACAATATCGCGCATTCTTCTCATTTCGTCTTATGGACTAGTTTTTCTGTTTTTTAAAACTTGCATTAAAATAGGACTTCCGCAATGACCACTGACTTCCGGCGGTAATGCTAAGACAATGGGAATCTTCAAAATTTCAACATTCTATTTGAAGATGTTAATTAATGTTTAAAGTACAGTATTCTAATGTTATGGCTTAAGGAAAGTTTGAAAATATTAAATTTCATGTTCCTATTGCTGTAGATCTAATTGCTTACTTAAAATAAGAGCCTAATTTTATAAACACCTGCCATAAATGTTTGCTATTGCTTTATTTGACGACTTCTAAGTCTTGTTTGGAGGCTTAATTTTTAACCATAAGATTTAGATATTCACTGGAGGATAATTTTTAACCAAAAGAATTAGCTAATTACAATCGTTCCATTTGACATTTATCCGTTTTAAGAGCTTTTTAAACCGATTTAAATAAAAAAAGATTACACAAACTCAAATAACGCAGAATTCAACGCTTTGTGTAAAAGAAAGAACTGATTCGTACTTGGCGCTTGGTACAGTATCCAAATGGATTTGGCGATTGCTTAATCGGAGGGTAACAGGAAAACGGTCCGTGAATCCAAAATAAACAAACCAGAAAACTCGACCATTAGAGTCTCGTACCTGGGACATATAACTGAGGAAACAGCAAAGCTCACAAGTTAGTCACGTGCCGGGATGGTACAACAAGCACGTGGCATACGCAATATGGCGCGTTTTGTGGTTCGTAGTATAATGCAGAAAACAGAATATGCATTTGGGAGTCTTCTCTTCGAACGATTGTATATACTCTTTTGGCCACCGCATACCAAATTTCATTCATCGAAGTCATTGCGTTTTTCAGTTACAACACTCACATACACACGGATAGACAGACTGCTAACCAATGGATGGATTTGGTCCAAAATTGGATACACATCTACACTTTTTGATAACTTTACTTTTCTACTTGGAGATGATACTTTTTTTTATAAGTGGCTCTAAGGCTCGATAGACCTGTTAATTGCTAGAAAGTAGGCTATAAGTGAATGAGAATGGTGATTTCTTCTTGAATCAAGTTTTTCGGTCCGTGGCTTTTTTCCTAGTCATGAGGCTCGCTTTTTTTGTCAAGATCCCCAATGCTCGTGTGGAAGAGGCGAAGGTTCTGTTTCTCATGTGCTTCTTGAGTGTCACAAACGGGCTCATTTCAGGCAGTCTTGGCTCAGTAATAGGCAAAGTAAAGAACTCAAAGACTTGTTAAAAATTGAATTTTTTAAGCGGGCCTTTTCTGATAATGTCGAGAATTGTTGAACCTTGATTTTTCACTTTGAATATGTAATTTTCTGTTTTTGTTTTCATTCGCCCTTTTGTAGCTAGAAAGTTGAATTGTTTGAATGGAGTTGCTTCGTGCGAGCTGTCGTTTGGACCACACGGCTTCGGCCAGGTCGGGGGTAACATTATATGTATGAAAACTATTTGATGATAAACCCATCCGCTAAATTTCATCTATCTTGCTCTTTTGCATTTTTAAGATATCGCGTCCACGTGTACACTGGCAGACAGATACACGGGCTGCCCTTAGACGGATTTCGTCCAAAATTTGACAGAAATCTACTGTTTTTGACGTCAAGACCTCTTCATCCTTCCAGCGTTTTTGATTTATCATGTATACAGACAGATATACCTCCCGACCGACAGACATTATTACAAAAATAGTTTTTTCTTAAGGTCTAAGACGTGAAGATTCACCAAAATCTCGAGTAATATCTTTATTAATTAATTCGTTTATTTTGATGATCCCAATACGTTCGCTCTACATACTTAATGATACAGGAAAATAATGAAGAGATCTATTCCCAAATGACCCTCGTGTGAACTCGAAACGGGATGTTACTAAAATTAAGTCCTAACTTCTTCCTGATTCAGTCCTAACTTTTAAAACGTTTAATGATATAAAAATTTTGCTGGCGTGTAGGTATATGCCCTACAGAATGATGCTAGTTACAGGACATAAAAGAAATTGGACACTTTCTGTTTGATATGTAGGTGGTTAAATATTTCAAATGAAAATTTTTAGTAAAATGTTTAATATCTATTCAATTTTTTTCTCCATTTCTTGCATATATGCTTTGTTAAACGTCAAATGCGCTTGTAAAATCCAAAAATTTTAAATTTTCTCTTACGTATGTTTTTTCTGCGGAAGATCCTCCTATTGGTAAAGCACGAATGTTCAGGCGAGCGAGGTGTAAGACCAGGTGTTATCCGTATCATTTGACGCCTATTTAACCCTTTCTACCCGACTTCTGCATGATTAAAATTTAACTATGAAAAGTAGTTTAATTTAATGTTGACATACTAAAAGAAGTATACTATGAGTTTAAAGTTTTTCACTTTTCCAGTTTCCTGGAAATCTCCTTTGACAATCCAATAATGTTTTACTGGAATAGTCCTAATCGTACATATAGTCGACTGCGACTATTCCAGTAAAACTCTCTTTCCTACCATAAGATTAGCATACCAGGGAAACAACTTTACAGCTTCGTAACAATTATCTTGTTATGAAGACAACAGAAACACATGTCCATCATTTGCAATCTGAGCGTGTTTCCAAGTTTAATCATACTTTTATTCCCCAATTCCTTAGGAAAACTGAAAACATAAAAACCCATGTAAAAGTGGGATTTATTTACCAATAGGGAATGAAGTCTAATCTCCGGACGTACATGCCCATTAGGGCCTAACAGCCTTCATGTACTTTAAGAAAGACACGCTAATCTTTCTGGTGTTTTCAGTTTTTGTATCGCTTCCTAGTCATGCAATCGAATAATAACTTTTATAATCTAAAGTCCCTTAATTGAAATCCTTTCCGTCAACGATAAAGGATTTGAACAGAATTCATAAGATCATTCATTTTGAATACTTACTTGATACTTTTTGGAAAAATAAACGATCACATTACGCTTTTTAAATATTCGAAATAGTTTTGGTCATTATCAAATTTTTATTATCAAAAATAGAAATTTTATTATCAAATTTGGTCATTATAAAAAATAAAGAATAAAAAAAATATGGGAATTCTCTACCTTCTCCGTATACTTCCACGACATTGCTCTTTTTTGGCTTAGCTTCGTCGTATAGTGAAGAATAACGAGTATACATTTTGAAGCAGTACCTCTTCCCTGATCGATAAGTTCAAAATGTGACTGATATGTAGTTTTGGTCATTATCAACTTTTTATTATCAAAAATCGAAATTTCATTATCAAAAAAAATTAGGGAGTGCTCTTCCTTCTCTGCATACTTCCACAATATTGCGGTCTTTCGGATTAGCTTCGTCGTACAGTATAGACTAACGAGTGTATATGTTGAAGTAGTACCTATTGCATGATCGACGAGGTTCAGACTTTGAAAAATATACAGTTTCGGTCGTTGTCAAATCTTAGGCGATATGATATCGCTTTTGACATGACCGTGACCGTTAGCTACAATACGCATTTAGATCCTTGTTTGAATTTCACGTTGCACTTTTTAGCACATTAAAGCCCATATCAGACGGCAGTGTTCCACAAGCAGGTTTTGGCATGAAACGAACGTTAGGGACATCACCGGTTAGACAGGATTTCGATTATCGTGGACTGTATTCAACCGGCGAATTACGTCACAGTCAAAGTCGCATCCGATTGGGCGAATTTCGCCGCTGACAGTTTTCCGTCACTATCGTGTACATTTTTACGTCGGTTGAATACAGTCCACGACAATGGAATCTGCTCGCAGAGCAATGCCGTCTGATATGGACTTAAGTGTCACTCTGACGAAACCATCAGTAATACCTTGTCGAAGGTTCTGCAATGTTGGTGATCATACATACCTGCTTTTTGAGGTATTCTCACATTTCCATTGAGGTTGGTTGGTTGTGTTGGGTTTTTTGGCGCAAGAGCCATAAAGTTGACCATACTGCGCCAGAAAAAATGTAAAATCATGTCAACATTTCCATTGAGGAAATGTCCAAAAAAAGTCAATTGGGGTAATTTTTGTCCGAAAAATAGCATCTTCTCCTTTTTTCTAAGTTCCGTGACGTCACGGTTTAGGAAATAGCGAACAAACATATGTGCATTTTAGGTATTCTGCTCTTAACGAAATATCCACAAGATGTCTTTTTTATTAACTCTATGATGCTCTGAAACTGGTGATTGACTTTTTTCACTATATCGTACCGCTTTCGAGATTTGGACGCTAGTTTGGCGTCATGTGGCGCTGTAAGTGGGTGGAAATTGTGGAGAGAGGGATGAAATTCTCACTTGTCCATAATTTACGGTCGAAGATAGAAAGACAATTCAAATTAGGCTAATTTGAATTATCTTTTGAATTAACGCCTCATCATAACTGCTTAGGTGCTTAAAGTTTTTCGATAGCTGCAATTAGGGTGCAAAGTTAGGGACTGAAAAGTGATTTTCAGCCCCTAGCTTCTACTACTTTTTAACTCAAGCTCGTGACACCTCGTTGGAAGGCTCTTATCAGTTTAATTCTCTTCCATCCTGTTACATACTTATAACTCTAACCGTTATGAAATCAGAATGGAAAATGTCATAGGGGTAAAATTTTCTTTTCCTTGTATCTCCGGACAAAAGGAATCTACCTCCCCCTTCCTGCTTGCCGACAGGATTTTGTCTTACTAGCAAATGAACTCATTTTTTCTCGATCACCTTATAGCAATATTGCAAACAATATTATGTTCTCTTCCATTGAATTCTAATATTATAGATAATATATTTTAATAAGATTCTTAACTCTTAAAGGCCCAATATTGCCTTTAAGCAATATACCCAATTTTGTCTTCTAAATTCTTGAGAATAAGACTGAAGCTCTAATATCTGTTGTTGCCAATAGAATACAACTGGAATTTTTATTAAATCAATTTACAACATATAGATGGAGCCTGAGTGCTGATAAAAAATAAAAATTAAATGATGTTTTTCACTTAAGGCTGCATCTTTTGAGCTATGTTTGTACGCTTGAGAATACCATATTTTATTCTACGATGTCGAAGGAAAATTCTTATCCGTTTTATTATTTGTTTTAGATATTATAAAATTTTATCAAGGACATTTTTTTCTGAAATAAAGCCCAGTGCTGTCAGTTGATAACAAACTATTTTTTAGCCATAAACTGCACTTAAAACAAAATGGGATTTTTTAAAAGTATTTTTCCCATGTTTTATTCAAGACATAAAAGTCAACAAACATTTTCAAATCAATTTTTAAAAATCAGGCTTTTAAGGGTTAACACTATTATATTATTTAGATTTTACTAATTTACCAGAAATAAAAAATTTTATTCTTTTCTACCGTTTCTTATATGGTTTGCGAAGAATTTTTATACCGAAATAGGACTCGCGAGTGGGAAATTTTCCTTGCTCTCTAACTCCCTTAGGATTGAAGATCGAAAAATCATTCAAGTTAGGTGAATTATCGCCTCATCATAACGAACAGTTTGTGTGCTTAGAGTTTTTTGATACCTGCAATTTCATAAAAGTTTGAGAAGCCCTGACGTAAAGTATGGTTACAAATAATGCGAGTTCAAAATCGTTGCATCTTTGAAAATTTTAGATTTTCGTTATCAGTAGGCCCGTGATATTATTAGTGTCAATAATTATTGCTTGATGAAACAGAATTTCTATCAAGTGCCGCTCTCTGTTGGTAGCTAAAAGGAATTCCCGAAGGAAAAAATGTTACGTAAAAGAAAACTGAATCGACCAAACGTATTCAATTTTTGACCAAATCCGTTGACAGTATATGATAAACAGGTTGACAGTTTGTCGATCGAGTATATATGTGACCTTGACGATAGGTTTTTCAATCCCGTGTTCCACAAATTCCAATTTGGAACAGCGGTGAATGGCCCGCTTAAGATTAGCATGTCAAGGGAAGCAACTTTGCAACTTCGCTTCTATACAAAATGCGCTGTATGGTATAAATATATGAGAAAGTCGAGGGAAAACACTCCCGCTTTTATAATACATATGAGTATCAAACCGATAGTGACAATAGTTTAGAGAAGTATATTTTTTTAATTATATAATTGCTATAGTTTTAACATGATGCTGTTTATAAGCTGGAAACTATTTGCGACAAGCATGAGGCACAAACTATCCAGAACGCTATACAGGGCCAACAGTTAAACCCGGAGATACCAAATTTGGCACGTAGTTACTTATTGGGTAGTAGGCACTCACTATCAAAAGGTTTTTTTAAACTTTTTATTTATTTGTTAAAAATTCAACTTAAAATTTAAAAAATTATCTTTTCAGTGGTAAGAATTTTATTTTCGTACACGCTTTTAACTCTAATGTTAAAAAAGTTAAAAAAATAATTTAAGTATATTTTGCGACAATACTTTTCATTATTTTAATTAATGCATTTATACACACGCACGTTGCGACAATATTAATTTCCCTTTTTCGTGCTATCTTTGCTGTAATTAGGAACAAATTTTTGCAAATAATGCAAAGCTGAAAATTAAAATAGCTTGAAACTCGTAAAAACATTGCTGAGCAAATTTTTTAAATTTTAACAAAACAAAAAAATGCTTTTTTAACGTAATAATCTCTTTTAGCTGCCATTCTTGCTGTAAACCACGTGATGTAAACAAATGCAAACATAATGCAGACGGCTGATGCCATCAAGCCAGAGGAACCACAGCTAAAGCATTATCACATAATGCAGACGGCTGATGCCATCAAGCCAGACGAATCGCACCAAAAACATTATAATGCTACAATGTTTCGGACTAGAGTTTCAAATTTCCTTTAAATTGTTTTTTACTAACTGGAGGATAATACCCGCTTCTTCATACTATAGTATAGCATGGTTAATCAATATCTTCATTCGTCGCCTCTAACTTTGCAAGACCATCCAAATATTTTTAACTTTTTAAAAGCTGTGGACGAGTTTTCTGTTTTGTTTATTTGCGGTAAGTAGGACTTCCGCCTTACCCAACAATTACCGGTGATAATATTAAGTCAATGCCAACCTTCAAAATTTCAACATTCTATTTGAAGATATTAATTAGTATCTGAAGTGGGATTTTCTAATGTTATGGCTTAAAGATACTTTGAAAATATTAAATTTTATGTTCCTATTGTTGTAGCTCACAATGTTTACTAAAAATAATAGCCTAATTTTGTGAAAGGTTGTCATAATTATTCGTTATCGCTCTTTTTGGCGCTTTGTGTACTTCAGAACGAACTGATTCGAACTTGTCGTTTAATATGGAATCAAATTTGATTCGGCGATTGCTTAAATTGGAGGATTACTGGAAAACGGAAGTGAACCCTCACCACGGAAGTTCTGTGAAACCAAAATCAACAAATCAGAAAACTCGTCCATTGGCTTTTATACATACTTTTGGCATTTTTAAATTTGATCTCTGATATATTTTGCTCAAGTTTTACAATTTTTCCTTTCATCTACATTTTTTGTTATCGTGTTTTAAGTTTTTTTGCTAATGTGCTGGAATTTTACCTTTTGATTGGCGCAATTTAGCCAAGAATGGCACTTGCGCCATTAAACCTCACACAACCAAGCAGCCATCTCACAAAATGATAACTTTTGGATCCTAACAGCTGTGCTAAACAGGATTTACCCCATTTCATTTGTGCTATGAACAATATTCATAACAATCCCGAATGAGAATACATGAGCTTATTTGAAAATAATCTTTCGGATTAGTGGTTTAAATACTTTCCCTAGGCTTCTCCGCCAACAGAATTACCTTTTCCCGTGTTTTCTCGCTCCCGAACACAGCTGCTTGTTTTAAAAGCACTCGTGAGCTTCTAGAATTGATCACTTGCTGAAAAAGAACTCTTACGAGTGCAGAAAAAAAAAGCCCGAGTTCATTTGTCGCTCAGTCTGGATGCTTCCATTTGTTTTCAACAGAAGGATAAGTAGAATTTTTAGTTCTTCCGTAATGATTTTTTTCTGAAGCACTGCTTTACTTGCTTCGGTTGAATGCACGCTACTGAGAAGGCATTTTTTGAACTTTCTCCTTTGACCGATTAAATCTAGAATATGATATATATGTAGGGGAGAGTGGGGTAAAACCGGGTACCCTTGATTCTGGCGCTATTATTTTTCCTATCTAGTAGACAGATACTGAATTACACTCTACTAGTCAAGAAAAAGGAACAGTCATAGTGGCGTGTTGTAGCTGTTGAATTCACTGCGTCTGTGAAGGTTTATTTGTTTCAGGACGTCAACTCTCTAATGCTCGTTTGATTTTAAACTCTCCTTACTTAAAAATCAATACAGTTATAAAAACTATATTTAGTTCAGCTTATTATACGTTTACTAAGGATTTATACCCTATCAAACAACAAGGATTTACTCCAATAATTTCGCGGTCCTATATCGTTTTTTATAACCTCTGCACTCCGGGTAAAACCGGGTATTACAAATGACGTAAGACCGGGGCAGTCAGCAATGATGTTTCCTCCGATTTAGACAATAAAAAAAAGAAGGGTTAATCGAATGTAGAAACTGTCTTAGCTGTACTCACGAAAGCTGCAGTGGCGCGGATGAAGCAGACAACTGCTTTACATGTGAATTTTGTAACTAATATTCTGAAATTTTCATATAAAATAAAAATTATTGCAACTTTTCCACTGATAATCGAGTTTTCCCAATTTCCCATAAGGTTAACGTGTTACCTACCCGGTTTTACCCCACTAACCGGATAGTCTGACATTTTTAATAAAAAAATCATTGATTAAAAAAAGTAATGAAACTGTGACTTTTCTGGAAAGATATATTGTATTCCGATAAGCAATGAATATTTTAATAAAATTTGACAAGCTCTATGTTGAATATTTTAGCTCCAACAAGCTTTCGAATTTTAACTACCTGGTTTTACCTCACTTTCCCATACATATTTTTGCCAGTAGCGTAGCGACCTTGGTACAAGGCGGATATAGACACGACTTGGGCGCCAGTTTTAGGGTTGCCATGGGGTCAAAACATTACTGCGTTTTTGCCATTTTTAAAGTAAAATATGATATGGGGTAATACGGTGTCCTGCGTCTACAACATGCCATGTGGATCTTACTGTTCATCAAGTTTTGGTTGAGCTCCCTGTTTTTAGACATTATCGTTTACGGCTTTTTAGCTCTGTATCGCTAAACATTAGAGACTTGGTGGGATAACGTCCCATCCACATACTTTTGCCTTTTTAAAGGTCATTGACATTTTCAACTTTATATAAAAATATCCGTGTTTTTTAAAAAATTCTTGGTCAACTGTATTTGTCATTTCGTTTTAAATTGTCAGTTTGCTGGTTCAAGTTTTAATCTGAATTGAAAAAAAGTTCTCCAATTCCTTAGCTGCTCATTTTAACATGTTTTCATTTTATACCATACGCTTGGCGCAGCATGGCCCATACTGGCTCTTGTACCATAAAACTCAACAACAAAAACAAACCGGGCGCCAATTTCGCTTGTTTAGCCACTGATGATGACTGGAATAAAAAAAATCATATTTTCCGATGCCACTTACTCTCCCTGCGCCACTGACCATGATGACAAAACCTTAATCACGTTTAACTTACTTGACTTAACGTTTAAATCACGTTTTAAAGTGAAATACGATGAAGGGTGAAAAAATACATGCTCCAGGCTCCGTTTGCACAAACTAAGTCACAGATGATGAGAGGGGATGGAGCGAAAAAGTCATATTATGCGCCACTTACCGTCCCCAGGCCACTGATTTTTGTGTCAAGATAGCAACTCATTTCATTTAGCTGGTCATTATTGATTTATCGCGTTTACATACACATATATAGATAGACGGGTAGACAGTCTGCTAAAACACGGAATTTCTCTACAATTTGATACCATCCTACAATTCTGATGATAAAGCCTTATACAAAATTTCATTTTTTTAGCTTGTTGTGGCTTTAAATAATTTCGGTGGCGGAATTGCCTACAATTTGATACCATCCTACAATTCTGATTATAAAACCTTATACAAAATTTCATTTTTCTAGCTTGTTGTGGCTTAGACTTACGGGACTTACATGTACACGGATGGGCTTCTCTGTGTCGGGTTTCGTCCAAAATTTTATACAGATATACCGTAACGATTTTTTGATCAAAACACGGATTCGATGGAAACTATATACCAACCTGTAAGTTTAGTGATAAAACCTTACGCAAAATGCCATTTATCTAGCCTGATGCGGCTTTGACTTTCGGAGTTCACATGCACACGGACGGGCTTCTCTGTGACGGGTTTCGTCCAAAATTTTATAAAGATATGCAGTAACCATATTTTAGTCAAAAAACGGATTCAATCTAAAACTAGATACGAACCTACAAATCTGGTGATAAAAAACTTATGCAAAAATTTCATTTATCTAGCTTGTTGCGGCTTTGACTTACGGTGTTCACATGTACATGGACGGGGTTTCCTACGAATTTTTCAACATTTTATATAGATCCACTTTAATGGTTTTTTGGTATTCAGTATAAAGACCTCATTCATCTAGGTCGTTCTGGTTTTGAACTATGACGTTTTCGGACATAATTCCAAAATTGGTTTATTTGGACTCAGACAGGTCTAAAAGAGAAAATAAGAACCCATTTTCTATTAAAATATCTGGTTAAATTAGTACAAAACACGATTGACTAAAGCGGAAATACCATTTCATATAAAATATATATGACGGTTTCCGCTTCTTCTCACCCCCTCCCTTCTCTCTCGAGCGTCCGCTTGGCAGGTACTCCATTAACCAATAATATGAAGACCAAATTATTGATTATGTGTTTCCCTAACACCTTTGCAGATCCTACTACTTTTCACCCAAAACAAATATAAGTTATGTAACACAAGTTTTTATGTTATATACATATGTTACTAGCTGATGCTCGCGACTTCGTCCGTATCGTAAAAAATTATTATTACCTTGTTGTTTGGGATAAAATATTTTCATGTCATTATAGTTTTTATGTAAAAAAATTCGCGCATGCTCAGGAAAAATGCTGCAGACGATAACGATAAAAACATTGTTTTAAATAGTGTTTGAAAACATATTCAAAAATTAATTAAAATTAAACAGAATGCCGGATGGAAATGAAATTGGTATCATTGAAAAGCTAATGTTTTGACCTATAAGATGATGTTAAAATGGTTTTTGTGCGATAATATGCTTCGAAGTTATTGCGGAAAAACGTTAAAATTTAGGGTAATTTTTAATTAATTAAAATTCTAACTAAAATTTCGAAAAATCCTTTCTTAGTGAGCACCTACTACCCAAGAAGCAATCACCTGCAAGATTTCAAATTTCTAGCCTCAGTGGTTTGGGAGGTTCGTTGTTGAGTCATTGAGTGACTTTTTTTTTTATATAAATATAAATTGCGTTATACAGAATGCCCCCAAAACCCGTTTGCGAAGTTTAATAGTAGATCAGACTTAAAGAAAATAAGTCATTTTTACATTAGGTCATGCGGTCGCAAACGCAAAGTGGACCGCTACAGTGGTCTCTCTGTCATTGAACTAAGTAAAAGAAAAGGATACACCAGATAAAGTGTATAACCACAGGCTTAGAGGAATATAAATTTTCGATAGCACAACAACACAGTTGAAAGAATCATAACATGCGAGGCGTGAATAGTTTCGGACAGCTAGTCCCTTGAACACTCACTTTAAGTACAGAAAAATTTTGTTGTTTATATTGCTTCTAACTTGTCATGCTACTGTTCTACCGCCACGAGAAAAACCCTAGACACCAGACATGCCGTTGGCGGTCGTTATGGGAACGGGATATTCTACTGCATTTTGGGGGTGAAGGAAAGGGCTTTACTTCATTTGACGCAGATAGAACCGGCGTAAGTCTTATTTCGCTTTGTACTTCGGTCGAAAACGAATTCCTCGCCTAACGAAGTGCGTTAGTTTGCCAAATGTTGCGGTTGATTTTATAACCATTTCCCGTCTTTCTCCGACTTGTCTACTTGAGGCAACACTGTTTCGGGTTTTTCGTGGCTTAACGTGCGTTTTATATTGTTGTTCTTCATGCAACTTTGTGATTTTGCATTTCATCGCATCAATGTGTTGTCTACTTTATCTAGTGTATCTTTTA
This sequence comes from Araneus ventricosus, assembly GCA_013235015.1. Classification (NCBI taxonomy): domain Eukaryota; kingdom Metazoa; phylum Arthropoda; class Arachnida; order Araneae; family Araneidae; genus Araneus; species Araneus ventricosus. The sequence goes on along the minus strand of BGPR01001485.1, from coordinate 36,364 downwards.
CTTAATTAATTGCTAAACTTCTATTTAATATCCTGACAAAGTATCCCATGTAGCAGTTTGCATTTGAGGCCTTATATTCGTTTGTAAAAATGGCTTACTTCTGTAAGCCTGACTTATCCCTAAAGTTTGTAAACGACCTTTTGGGTCGCCCTGCATATGTAAATCAATGATAAGTACATCATGAAAGTAGAATTTCGAAAAATAACAGTAACAACAGGCTATTAAATGCAATGTGTTAATTAAAGTGGTCTTACAGTGACATAACAAAATGCACGTTGTCTTATTCTGGGCTACGTCACGCCCTTTTTTCGTCGCAAGTTGCGCAATGAATTACAAAATTAAATTCGCGTGGCTCAATTGACGTGTGTCATGTGAGCATTAATTGACTCCTTTATATGATTATTAAAAAGATATATTCTGAGTCTTATTGTTGTCTCGAGCAACATTGTTTTTTCGTCAAATCGCTCCTTCGGGGCGAGCACCTCAAGTAGGAGGATGGGAAGCCGCCAGATAAGTAAGCAATCTCTCGCTTTCCTGGTGGGTAGAATAATGGTGGCTCTTAGGGTCCATCTCTAATGACGGGTTGTGCCTCAATAATTGGGGGTCGTCACATGAGTCTCTCGTAATGGGGGCTAATATGCATTACGAGAGATGTCCGTGTCTTTTTGTCGCGGTGGTCGGTCTTCCAGGTTTACTCGAATGCCAAGGTAGGGTAAGGTTTTCTTCGTGCGTTATTTAATCAAATCGCATACATAGATAAACATTTTCACAAATAAAACCAGCACGAGTTCTACCCCAAAGTTTTATCGTGTACTTCTAGAATAGGACTTGTTTTTTGTGTTTAGCTTCGTAATATATATTGAAGAGAACCGAGTACGTATTTTGGAACAGTGGATCTTCCCTTTCAACGATTGGGTCCAAAATTTCATACAAATATTCTATTTCAGTGCAAAGACCATGCACCAAATTTGAATTGCTAACTGCAGAAAAGGAACAAGCAACCTCTCTGCAATTTAGTGATTCATTTATAGTATAGTGAAGTATTACATGGTGAAGAAAATAGTGCATACATTTTAGACCCCTTCCTTTTGTCTGACTGTATGCAGAATTTGATATAAATCTACAATTTTAGTGCAAAGACCATCTATCAAATTTAGTCCAGCTAACTTCTTCGATTTTTGAGTAACAGTGCTCAAATACACACAGACGGAAAAAAACAGAAGTTTGCCTGTTGATGTATTTGTTTCAAAACTTGACGCGGTTCTACATTTTTGAGGTAAGGATCACATACTAAAATTTATCCATCTAGCTTTTTGTGTTTTTGACTTATCTCATTCGCAAATACATGAATAGACATACCGACAGAAATTCAACTCGATGATAGATTTGGTCCAAAATTTGAATATATCTACAATTAAGGTGATAAAACCATATACCAAAGTTCATCCATCTAGCAGATTGCATTTTTGATTTTTTTTGTGTACACGTGCACACGGACGGACTGACAGAATTTAGTTGAGTTATATTAACATCCCGTTTTGAAGCAACATGAGGGCTATTTTGCAACGGATCTCGTAATTTTGAACCGATAGTAGTCAGATGGAGAGGACGACACTTGAGCTGGCACTTCCCTCTCCAAACTTCCGCACTACACCAACGCCCGTCTATCCATTAGGAATTTAGGCCCTATGGGTGAGTCGGTGGACATGGCACCAACGGGAGGACGTTTGGCCCCCTATGTATAATCTAACGTGCAGCAGGCCTATTACACGACGGATTTTCTGTGGAATCGGGCTTCGAACCTGAAACCATCCGGCCCCGAAGCCAACATCTTACCACGAGGCCACCGCGGCCTACGGACTGAGAGAGAGACTCCTCTTTGAAAGATTTCGTCCAAAATCTGCTAGAAATCAACAATTCCTGTGTAAAGACTTGATACCATATTCCATTCGTCTAGCTCTTTCAGGTTTTGAGTTACCGTGTTCGCATACACACATAGTTCCAAAAATGGGTTTCTCAGGACGTCTCACGTGGAAATTCATAAAAATTTCGAGGCAATTTTTTTTTTGTCGGCTACTATATTTTTCCTTTTTATACTTTGGGTAGTAGAGAGAAAAAAACTGCTTTAGCCGAATTAATTGGATTTTAAGAATTTCATATCGGGTAACATCTTTGCTAATAGTGTGTGGACGAAATATAATAAATCGTTTGAGCAAAAGTACGAAATAAATTAAATATATATTAATAAATTAGATTTTTTCGCGTTCTTAAAATGAATTCTTTTTCCTCTCTACTGAAATGCTAAGATAAAAACACTTTCACCTTAACTTCTGAGTCGCGTGGGTCTTTGGTTCTTGCTCACGGCTCCCAAAATTTTATGACCGTAACTGTAACAATTTACCATCGAGCAGCAGTATCTCACATCATAAGCCCCTATCCGAGGAACCCCCTTTTCTGAGTCAGTGAAAGTTTTTGACGGGTCCCACAGTGGAGTATTCGTACCAAAATCCTGGTCCAAAGTCCAAAATTTGAAATGTGCTCAAAAATTGTAAAAATGATATTTTATAATAGCAGACTAATTGGTGCGTCGATCAACGTTCATTTCAGTTCCCTTAGCTCCTAGGCTCAGTTGAAAAACATATTTCTTCGTTAATGGACATAGTTTTTATCACATGTCAACTTTACTGTAATGTTTAAATATTTTTTTTGGTGCTATATAAACTGATGGTTTAAAGTTAAATAATTTTTATACGTTAAATAAAGGTAGGGCCTCTCTTTTTAATTATATTCATTTTTCACATAATAAAAAATTTCAAAAGTTAAAAAAAATTAATTTTTATGCCTTTTTAGCTCCAATTTATACATTGTGAAAACTTTTTAAAGGTGTGCCGGGTTTTGCCGAGCCTATTTTAAAGTATAAACCTAATATTTATAGTATGAAGGGCCAATTTCAAAGATAAAATCTTGCGCATATTTGCGCCATTTTTTATATAATTTTTTATAAAATACTTTTTTTTTATTTTCATGACTTTATTATGACATTTTACGACATAAAGTGAGTTTAATACTTCTTAGGGTTCATCTCCGATGTTGGTGGGCTGTAACACTGTAATGGAAAGTTGGTGCATGTGTCGGCGTTAGACGGGAGGGGGGGGGGGGTCGGCGACAATGCCAGAGTTAGGTGTCTCGGAGGCCGGTTCTGCAGTGCACTCCGCATGTCTAACCTGGTCGGGATTTCCGTTTATGATTACCATACTGCTAAATTACTAGATCAATCTGCGTGCACTTTAAACATGAAATATCAGATATTATAAACGAAGAAATTCAGTACATTACAGAAGTACCAACTGAAAGTAGAGCGTGAAAGATTAAATACTCTGTGCTACTGGCAATGAGCGATGGAAGAGCCTGCAATACTGCAACAGGGACAGCATCTACAATTAGGTGCAACATCTGTGGACTTTCGTCATAAGACTTTAATAAATTAGATAAGAGATTTCTAGAAAACCAAGTTACTTCGAAACTTTGTCTGTAGTCTTTACATACACGCTTACAATTCTTTGAGTCAGAACTTAACTTATCATACAGAATTCCAATGCATAAGTGACAGGCGAGAATGAAGAAGAGAAAAGAATTGTAGGAGGCATTAAAAAGAACATCCAAAGAAAGTTCAAAGGCGAACTGGGACTGCTTCTTGACAATCCGAAGCAACGCTTTCGAATATCAAATAATGGGAATATAGCTAGACGCTTCTTTTCAGATCTAGAATTCTTCTTTGATTGCTTCACGAATCACTGCAGTAGATGTAGAGTTGATTAAAAGGTTGATAGTGATATTGGAAGCTATAATAAGTGGGTATCACATTGATGAAAAAAGTTATAAGTACAGTAGAGTCTCCCTACAACGAAGTCTCTCTACAGCGAATTTCTTCTTATAACGAAATTTTTAATCGGAATGTTGAATAACATTCAAAATCTTCTCCATATAACGAAGTGGTTGTCTTCCTATAACGAATTTTTTCAGACCTCTATCTTTTCGATTTTTGTCATTTTTGAAGAAAGTTGATAATTTCTGTGCAACCAATTCGTTCACACGTGCCTGTTTCTGGAACCACTCACTCTGAAGAGGTGAAAATTTTTCTGAAAATTTAACATCACGAAATGCAAAGCAATGTAGAATAACGGAATTTTTCAAGTAAAATAAATGTAAGTACATACTAGTACATATTATTCTCTAAATTGGTGAATTGTCTTAACTTTTGAGCATTTTATTTATACAATAAAAATTCGTATAATTTTAACAAATTTATAATATATATTACTTCATTTTTAATTGAAAATCATAATTAAATACATTTGAACTTATCGCACCTATCGAAAAGTTTGGAACATTTACTTAAATAACTGCAAAAATCTCTAATCTTCATATAACGAAATTTTCTCTATAACGAATTTTTCAATTGGAACCAAGCGATTTCTTTATAGGGAGACTCCACTGTATATGCTGATGAAACAAGAGCTACATGAACCTTAGGCATTAATTGCACCCTATGTCTCCAATAACGCACAACGTTTTAATAATTAGGGTCACTGTAGTTCATCAAGTGGACAAATACATACGTTAGCCAGCTATCAGAAGAAGCTACCAAGGTCAGAAACAAATACTTTAGACTGTACCGTTCGAACTACTCCAGAAAGTTCAATAGAGAAGTTTTCAAAATAGATGTTCTGAATGTGTTTCTTTTAAGCAGTGATTCATTTATGATCTGGGCTGGACAAAGACCAAGTGAGAGACTTTGTAGTAGAGAAACCCTACAACTTCTTCAAGAGACGTCTGAGGGCGGTCCTTCTAATAAACATCAAAATGAGAATGGGGAAAACGAGAAGAGAGCTCTAAGGAATCAGATTAAAATTGTTATTCTATCCTAGGAACAGAAAAACATGTTTATCTATATTTTAGTTATATTAACGTCCCGTTTTGAAGCAACACGAGGGCTATTTTGGGGCGGACGTCGTAATTTTGAACCTCGGTCAGACGGCGAGGACGACACCTGAGCTGGCACCCCCTCTCCGAACTTCCACGCCATACTAACGGGAGGACGTTTGACTACAGCATATGATTCAATGTGCGACAGGCCCCATACACGGCGGTTCTTCAGTGGAATCGGGGTTCGAACCTGGAACCCTCCGGTCCAAAAAGCAAGACCTTACCACTAGGCCACTGCGGCCTCAGTGTATTTATATTGTGATACCACAACTTTAGCAAATTCTAAATACAAATATGCATTATATATATATATCATATATTTATATCAATATCTTAAATTTTATAGATATAATAATGTTATATTAATAACATTAACTGTATTTAATTGAAAATTACATGTAAGTAAAACAAATCTATCAACATTTACTTTCCTCTTATAAGCAGTAAAGAGTTAAGTAAACTTTGTATTTATATTTATTTTGAAAAATCATTCTTTTCTGCGTTTATAAGTTTATTTAAGTGTATTTATTAATATAATGTAAATCAAAAGTCAACAGCAATGATTTTAACTTTAAAAAAGGATTAAAAGTACTTTTTGCCAGGATTTTGCGGCAAATACTCCACTGTGCATCCCCAAAACTCTCTCTCTGCCTTTACTCTTTGTCGTGTATTTTTTGTACGCTGCGTCTACAAATAATTGGCCATGGATTGAATACTCTAAAATCACATCTCAGGTTTTAATTAAATATCATATCTCTTCAAGTGAAATGTCTGGTAGTACAATAAACCAAGTTACTTTATTTCTATGGCAGCAATTACTTTTTCCACACGTCTGGCAACGCTCCTAATTTTATATATACATATATAAATAAAAGTTTTTCAAATACATACTTGTTTTTCGTAGTCTTTATCACCACGCATACCCCCGACCTCGGAGCTTTGCGGCTCCCTGTCGGTTGGATAGGTGTGCGTGAACCTTCATTGAAAGCCCCCCCCCCCCAGCAAAAAAATTGCAAACATGTTATTCAAAAAAATTATGTTATTCAAAAAAATTTGAATAACATAATTTGAAAAACAGATATTAACTAAGCATAATTTTGAATTTCAACATGCCTAAAATGAATAAATTGAAATAGGAAAATAAAAAAGCAAAAGAAAATCCTAAAAGTTTAAAAGATAACAAAAAAAAGTGAAATGATTTTCCAGTCAATGTCATAAAGAATTCGCTATTAAATCTTCAATTAGGAGGTTGTAAATTGGCTATTTCTTTAATAAAATCCATTAAATTCCTTATTTTCGCTCGAGAAATTGTTTTCGTAGTCTAGCAAAAGTAATTTCACTTCGTATATCTAACTTTTGAATGCTTCAAAAATTTTAGATATAGCGTGGGAAGATAGATCGTTAGAATATACAAACTGAAAATAGCTTTGAAGAGATCAGTGACTTGTAAAAAAAAGTTTTGTGTTTGCTAATATATTTACTTAAATGCGAGAATCGTCAATAGTAATTGTTATTAGTTTGTTAATGTCTGGAGGAAACACAAACATTGTCTAGACATTCAACAGAATTAATAAGAAATATAAAACTGAATTGCTGGTCTTTTCCTCATTTTAACTTGATAATTTTAAGATGACAATGTTTATAGGAAGGCATACAATATGTAAATTTCGTCATGTGACATGCAAGATGCCAAAATTGTACAAAGCGTTCTACAGGACAGACTGTTAGCTCTATAGCTACTGAATTTTGCACCTAATCACTTCTTGGATAGTACATGAACACAAAGAAAGGGGTTTTTTCAAAGATTTCAATAAATTTTTAATTAATTCAAACTTAATGGTAATTTTAACATTTTCCTCAATAACATGCTACTGCACTAAAGCTACTTTTACACCTCTTTAAAATTCAGCTTTTCATTGAAAATAATTTTATTTGCGAGCAGTTTTCTTTAGTTTTAATTAATTTTTCAAAATTAGTTTTAAAGTCAAACTAGTTAATATCAGTTCCTAACGGAGGAAGAACGCAATTTAATGGTTTGATGAAACAATGAAATAAGTTTGACTTCAATTACAACAATGAAAAGTATTGCTGCGAATGACATAAAAAATGTATTTTTAAAATTTGTTAAAATTAATCGAAAAATTGTATAACAACTAAAAAGGCATTATTGAAAATATGTTTTTAATTTTAAAATGATATAAAAATTATTCTTTTGAAATAATATTTTCATAAGTTATAGCGGAAAAAGGCCAACATTTCCCCTGATTTTTTTTATTAATTTCAATCAAATAGCTTTAACGTGCACATTTCTATCCTCTAAAGTACACTTTGTGACAAATTTGATAGCTCTGTGTCCAACGTTCTGCCTTACTAGAGCGCCAACAGACTCACACACATACACTTTTATTTAGAGATTTTTAATATTTGATTAACCCCTTAACGGCGCATTTGCCCCTTAATTTGACACAAAAATTAGGTCGAATCCATAAGAATCTGACGTATTCTCTACCTTCTTAGATGAATGAAAACGAGAGCCCCTTTCCAAAACAGGAGGGGTCATCTCATTAGATAGCGAAGAAAAAAAGCGACCCTTTAGGGATTAATATTTTATTAGTAAATTAATTTACATATTACATTTTGACTTGAAGTAGATAGGTTTATTAAAGAAGCAAATAAAATACAGTATGTCCGAGAATTGTTGGACACATTTCAAAAATTAATAAAAAAAAACTAATAATGTTACAACTACGGTTTTTCTTTTCAATGAGAGAGCATTTAAAAAAATATTTTTCAGATAGGTAACGCGCAGTTACGGTGGTTTAGGTGGTCGTAAATTAATGGAAATCTCCAATTTTTGAGAGCCATTATCTGCGAAACTTTTAAAGCTAGTAGAAATATATGTTTTTATAGGGAACTTTTATACTTTTCAATTTGTTAAATCAATTGTATTCAAAAACTGAATAGTTTTCGAGATATTCATGAAAAACTGAAAAAGGAAACTAGAAAACGCGCATCGGCTTCTGCTGATCGGTAGCCATTGCGTATGGAAATCTCTCTCTGCAGCAAATTTAAAACGTCGTAATGGTACGCCACTTATCTGAAAAAAACTGTTTTATTTTCTCTCTCATTTTTTTTAAAAAACTGTTTTATTTTCTCTCTCATTTTTTTTAAAAACTGTTTTATTTTCTCTCTCATTTTTTAAGTTGTTTTATTTTCTCTCTCATTTAAAAAAAACTGTTTTATTTTCTCTCTCATTTAAAAAAAACTGTTTTATTTTCTCTCTCATTTAAAAAAAACTGTTTTATTTTCTCTCTCTTTTAAAAGAAAACCGTAGTTGTAACATTATTAGTTTTTTTATTAATTTTTGAAATGTGTCCAACAATTCTCCGACATCCTATATAATTTTAAACATAAATTATTATAAAATCGTAGTTTTAAAAGTGTGGCTTTCAATTACTTTGTATGGGTTTCCTTTTTAGCTTAGCTTTTTACATATTCTTAAAATCATCTTTTCTCCTACTGCAAATTAATCTGCTGTAGATATTGTGTTATTTCATATTTTTGTATTATAATTAACTTTAGTATGTATTTTAGAATTGGCTTAATAACGCGTTCTTATTGTAATTAAATTAAAATCGTGCAAAACCAAAATAAAATATAATTTTCCTTAAATATTGTCTTTTTCAGAGAGTCATTCTGCTTAAAATTACGCTAGCAGTTGGAAAAAAGGGTCTAAGTCATTAACTTCATTACTTGAAACACATTCAGAACATTTCCAAATTATTTATCATCCAAATTTAATTGAAATACCAATGAATTTCTATGCACTTTTTTCTCCTCTTGTATTTTCAAATTCGTTTCTTAGCTTTTTGTAGAAATTAATGCTTTCAGCTGGCCAACTATTTATTAAACTGCAAATTTTAAGGTTGCTTGACATAACTAAATTAATGCTATTAATTTGACGTGCGAACCAGTTGGTAGCCGAAGGCAGCTAATCATTAACCCTCCGAGCAATCTCTTAGATCTCTTGGGTATATTTTGCATTCCTCCTTGAAATCAGTTCGCAATGGTCTCTCTCCATTTTAGTTACCTCGTGGTTTTCCGAGGAGTAGGGATTCGCGAAGTTTCGGCTTCATTCACCCACACATTAGTGCCGGAAACGGCTATTCCGATCTCTCAGATCGCTGCGCCTAAAGTCACAAGTTTTTTCTTCCTTATATTTAATTTTTGTCAATATATTTAAAGTTGTATACTATTTTAATTGCTCACTTCAAAATAGACGTAACGGGTGAGTGAATTTCCTTTAGATATTGGAAACGATTGTTTAAAATCGAAGCTACAAATTCTGCTACTTTTTTTCCACGATGGCTTCCAAAAAGTGCAATGGGGATGATTTTGCAACATTGAGGTGTTAAAGTGATATATTTTAGAAACAAATGTGTTTTAGGTATCTAATTGTAAAAATTAACGATTAAGAAACTGTCGATTAAAAAGAAAGCATGCAATCTGAGAGATCGAGTCTTATAACATGAGGGCATAATGACAGCATCTAAAGAAGTTGAAGAGTAGAAAATATTGAAGTGTAGGCTAAAGCACCTTTTTGTTTAATACGGTTGAATTCCAATTATCGTAAGCCTATTTATACGAAACTTCAATTATCTTAATTGATTTTTGGAGAAAAAGGGGAAAAAAAAGAAAAAAAAAACCTGAAATGTCAAGGTTGAAAAATAATAGTGGGAACGCGGTCAATGACCTTGTCAGAGTCTTTTTTTTCAACTGAAGGAGGTTATTGTAAGCAACTAAAATAGGTGCAAACATGATGTATTGTTCATACGTACTTTGATACATATGTATGTAATGAACCTTCATACATAATCTAATATGTGATTTTTTAAGTAAATCTTACAGTGTTTACAGTTTTTTATAGCTTATATTTGTTCACCTAAATTTTATGCTTTGAAACTTTTTCTGTGTCTGACGTCTATTTTTTAGTAAATTGCCGATCTTTATCTGATCATCCGAATTTCCGCATATCCGAATCGGCCCGAATACCGTTTAATTCGGGTACTTGGAGTTGTATGGTAACTGAAAAAAAGATAGTAATCAATATGAGTCATCTCTGATATAAATATTTTTCTTTTGCAAACATTTAATAAAATTCAAGATGAATCCGAACTCACCACTGTAAAGCGTTTAAAAATTGATGACGTTCGAAATGATGTCTGACGTTTTGCCTTACTAAATTTCAGATCTTTATCCAATTATCCGAATTTCCGCATAGGCTGTATCCCCTTTTAATTCGGATAATTGGTGTTCGTTTGTAACTGAAAAGTATAGCATGCAATATGAGTCATCTCTGATATAAATATTTTTCTTCTGCAAACATTTAATAAAATTCAAGATGAATCCGGACATCACTGTGAAACGTTTAAAGTGCGTTTTCTCCAAATAGGGACATTAGTGACAGGCGTTCATCTTCAATATCACTGGTTTCCTATCTCCTGAGCGTCACTGCTGACGTCACAACCGATAACTCTTTCACCTTTGGCATTAATTGCTAATGTTAATGAAAGTCAGGGATCTCAGTTACTAAAAATAGACTGCTTTGTCTTTTTATCTTGTCTGCCGTAAAGCTATTGTGGATCTTGTTTATGCACAGAATAAAAACCCCTCACAGGGAAGTTTAATAACCACAAGCCTCGTGCAATATATTATTTTAAGGGGTGAGGCATAGACAAACCTGGGGGGGGGGGGATAAGTTTTCTTCTCCATATAAATGAGTATTGTATATTTTTATCAATTTCCATCGTGCAAAAGAACAAGGAGATGAGAGAACCATTAAAGAAAGAAATCTATTTTTAGATGATGCAAGATCGGACTTTGTCGTAGAGAGTATTAAGCAAGGCAGGTATCAAGAGTCAAAGGTCACTCCATCGAAAGGTCAAGCAATCTCTTCGGAAGGTTGGAAGCAGGAATGGTATTTTTAGAAATCCTATTTGGGTCGGTATTATTGGTTAAGTCGTCGGACGGCAGTTTCGCAAAGTTTTTCGTAGAAATTTTCTGATTTGGGATAATTAAGGTCTGTATCAAGAGCTTTCAAGCTTGACATTTAGTTCTATAGAACTAAATCTAGTAATCACACATTTGTATTTCAAAATTGCTGAAGCATGTATTCTGTAAGTTATATATAAAATCGTTTTAAGATTGTCATCTCTTAAGATCTTTCATCTCTTTCAAAGGTTTCGAAACAGTTTTTTTTGGCATTTTAATTAGTATTCACCCTTCAATTTCTGGGTAATAATGTAGCAGTGAAAAGGAATCATCAAACAAAGGTATGTTTTATTACAGCACAACGCAAATGGGGAATATCAGCGAATGATTTATTGCATTAATGCATTCAAAATCATTGTATTTCTCAAGGTTCATACATTTAAGCTTATATTTTACATATATTTTAATGATTTCGCAGCAATTTTTCTTGCATAACTTGTATTCATCCATTATGTCTTTAGGTATTCATATACCAATGAAAGGAAGCATCTAACAAATGTTTTTTATTATTATTATGGAAAGTAGATGATGATTATCAGCAATTGGTTCATTGGGTTCTTGCATTTAAAATCATTATATTTCATTAGATTCATGCATTTAAAATCAACATATTTCATTAGGTTCGTGCACTTGAATTTACATCTTCACACTTTCAATGATTTGATGATTATTGAAATATAATGCAATGGTGCTTTCAATGATTATTCAAATATAATGCAGATGCTGACTAGCAGAAATTGAATCATTAGGTTTATGCATTTAAAATCCTCCTGTTTCAGTAGATCCATACAATCAAACCTAGATCTTAAATTCCTTTAAATGATTTCGAAACAGTTTTTGTAGCATTTTCTGGTCTTTTTCCTTCGAATTTCTGGGTATTCATGTATCATTGAAAAGGAATCATCTGACAAAGGCATATATTTTTTATTGGGTATAATTCAAATGGCTATCATCAACAATTGATTCATAAGGTTCGTGGATTTAAATTTACGTCTTTAAATGTTTTCGAAACAATTTCTCTTGAATCACATATGCTTCATATACCTGGATATTCATGACCAATAAAAGGGTAGCATCTAACAAAGAGATATATTTTATTTAGGTATACTGCAGATGGTGTTTAGCTACAATTAATTAATTAATAAGATAAGCATCCTGTTTTGAAGCTGAACAAGGAAAATGTGACGACTCGTTAGATAATCTTGGACATGTTCTAAATGGGAAACTGAGCAGATGACACGCTCTAAAATTCCACGTCATAACCCTGAGTAGACGTTTGATCCCAATGGTTTGATAGTTCCTCTGGTCCACGAACATGATAGACTCTTAATAGAATTGAGCATCATAGGACTCATAATTGAATTCTAGACTCTGCCGGATGACTACTGTTTTCATTCAGAAATGCTAGAAATTATTTATAAAGAAAAAGGAAAATTAGTACTTATATTTTGATTTACGGAAAAATGAAAAAGATAAAATTTCTGTTTCATTCTTATACGGTAGTCTTTAATTACCCCTTAACCAACGGATTTATTTAAACACCTAATTAGATGGCACATCCAATTTGGGATATTTTATTGCTACTTGAATCTAAATAAAACGTAAAAGAACTTGAGATACTTATGCACGTCTAACTGATTATTGTCTCTTAAATTAGTTGCCACTTTGACTTAATAGCAGATTAGAGTATCAAAAATTCTGCAATTCGATGTACCTGTCAGAGTAAGTCACAAAGAACATCACCCCGTCCTGCAAAAGCATCCGGGTAACACATGAAAGACCGGCCCACGACAGCATAGTCAGGCACTGAGGTTCATGCATTATAGCCGTCATTACGAGAGGCTCATGCAAAAACTCCCCATTTTACCGGGGTACGACCTGTCTTCGGAGATGGGCCCAAAGAGCCCCACCACTAATATTGTACCATCGGGTTGGCGAGAGCCAGCGTACTTATACGGCAGTCTCTCATCCGTGAACTCGCGGTGCCCCCCCCCCGATGGGGACGAGTCAGGGGGGTAGGGGGATATAGGTGCTCCAGTCGCCACTTCTGGGGGCACTATGTAGTCAAAACATTTCTTCAAAGCAAAAAATTTTGAGAGGGCGTAAAAATAATAACATGCTACGAGCACTATTTACGCTTACGAAGCCATTGACGACAACTGGGGTAAGAAAACTTGCGCTACGCTACTGACCATGTTGACAAAACGTTAATGCGTTCATGCCCCTTTTAAAGTCAAATATAATGAGAGGGCAAAAAAATACTTTACCCCGGGTACCGCTTACTGTAGCTAAGCCTCTGATGATGAGAGGAGGGCGAAAAAATCATATTATAACCCGGGCGTCACTCACCCTCGCTACGCCACTGAGTCAGAGACGTCAGTGTAGGCAAAGGGGTTAAAGTAGAGGTCGACAACCTGCGACTCTTTTCCATTTAGTAAATTAAGGGTGTCTTTTAATTAACCTACAGCTTTTAACTGAAATAACTCTTGAGTCGTTGAAGATAGCAGTACAAATATTTTTTTATTGAAAAGAACGTTGAACAGGATTTTAATGCAGGATGTTTTCAAAGTGAGAACCGCCAGAGGTGATACAATAGCGCAACCTAGTCACAAAGTTGTCAGTTACAAGTTCAAGAGTTTTTCTTTTAATGCTTGCAAATGAGTCAGTCATGGACCTTTTAAGGCTAATAAGGTCTGTCGGCTTCTTCTTGTACACCAAATCTTTCATATGACCCCAAAGAAAAAAATAATATGGATTCAGATCTGGTGAATTAGATCAGATCTCGTGATATGATACTTTGGGAGACGTTTTCAAAATGGCGTGGAACTGATACGAAACAAATTCCTTTTACGCCCTCTGCCACTGCATGCATGCAGTGGCTCCATCTAGAGAGACTCTCAGAAGTTATTTCAGTTAAAAGTTGTAGGCTAATTAAAAGTCACCCTTTATATACGTATAAAACAAAATAAAATATTACATTTAAGCAAAAGAAAAAAAATTGGAACAATTTGCCTGATATTTATATCCAATTAAAATATAGTATATTTGGATTTTTGTCGATTTTTAAATCGACATATTTTTGCGAAAAGATGTTTTAGGGCATGAATTTTGTTAAAAATTAACTGAGAAATTAACTGAACAGTATAGTCTTCCGTCATGTTTGAAAATGAAAGTAACATTCCATTCAACAAATTTTGACGTGTTGCTTCAAAACAGGACGTTAATATAACTAAATTAAACTAAACTCACCAAATTTTGACAAACATTCTCGAGAAATTCAGCAACAGAAATCTCATTAGAAACTATTTATATTGTTTATATTTTTATGAAATATATATTTAATTTTGTTATTCATACAAGTTTAATATGTTATAAAATATTTGAAATCCCGGCATACCGCTTGATGAAAGAAAATGATAATTTTTATGTAAGAATGTTTAAAATAATTAATTTTTTACTTCAATAATTATATTTTATAATCAGAATTACAACTATTGTAACATTGATAATAAATTATTGATTTTTAGTGTATTTTATTACTGTACCTTTAAACAAAGCATAAACAAACTCATTTCAGCCACTTTTAAAAAATATTTTAGGCTCAATTTTAAAAAATGTAAATTTCATAATTTATTTTGCTGACTGCGGCTCCGTAAGTATTATTTAGGCAAATAAAGTTCTAAAAATGGCTCTTTACAGAAAAAAAAATGGCTGCCGACATTTGAGTCAAAGAGTTAAATGTTGTTATAAATTTCAACCGAATACTTTGTATTGTATTTATGAGAACTTTGCATGGGCCACCGCGATTCTATACAGAGCTGTGATCCATTGTATTTGAGAAATATAAATAAAAGGAAAGAAACTTATTGTCACCATAATTATATAATATATGAATGTAGCATAGAAATAAAGTAAATTATAAAATTTTGTATGCAGTAGAACCGCGAGAATAATTAGGGCTGACCTCTGTTTGGATTCGGAAAAATTAGAATTATCCTGAAAATTCGGTAAAATACTCTTGATATACCAAATGCAGTCGAGTATTGACTCTCGAGTATTGAGTGCTCTGTGAAGGCGTACGGAAAGAGCACGCGGGTATTCGCACGGTACAGTGGCAAACAAGTTGAGGGTAAAAAGAAGATAACCGATATTGTTTCTACTAATTGAGGTGCTGTATTCATTCTTAAAGACAAATTCAAGTACTTCTTTTAAGTTAGAAATAAACATTAGCTTTGTTCCTGATTCTAAATTGTATTTTTCCTTCATTTTTCAATGAACATTTTTAAGGAAAGAAAAAAAATGAAAAAAATGTTCGGTTTATCCGAAATTTCGGATTTCTGGGGTTCGGATTCTCAGGGTTCTACTCTAAATCATCTACAGTGCACTCCCGATTATCCGGGTTAATCACCGGGAGGGATCGCACGGACAATAGAAAAACACGGATAATCTGAAAACTCCTTTTTATTAAAGAAAAAATCAACATCAGTACAAAAATATAAAAATTACTTACATTTGCATGCTGTATAACATCAAACTAGGAATTTTCCTTTTAACATTTACTGCTTAAAAAATCTGTAATGTGTTTTTGTTTCTGCTGTTTGTTCATCTTTTGTCGTATATCGACACATATTTTACGAACCGCAATGATATCACCGTAATCAAATCCTCTTTGTCCCATATAATCTAACAAAGTTTCCACATATTGTAGAGCAACAGAATGCGAAATTGTATTTCCCTCATTTAGTACATCTTCTGCATCAGTACGAGCTGATTCTCCATCATCAAGTTTTTAAAGGATTTCTAATTTTTGTTTAACATTTAAAACGTTTCGTTTTCGTTTCATACCACTCATTTTTACCAGTAAAAAATTTCACGCTACTAACTGACGATAAACAAGACGCAAAAACTATAGGAACACGTGCGAAAGTGAAAGAAGACGAAGAAGTTAAAGAATGACGTGGCAGGGAGAAGCGTGTTCGTACGAGAATGAGCTAGCAGGAAGTGGATGATTAATTTCTCGGAAAATTAGGGGTTGAATCGGTAGAGATTGCACGTGGAGGAAGAAAAAAATCTATTCTTTAGCCTCCGCCGTCACGGCTCACTATTTTCACGGAATGAATCTCTCGATCAAACATCAACATCGATTTTACATGCGTGGTAAGCGTGAAAATGTTTCTCTTTAAATTTTTTTGTGAGTCCGGAATGAGCACGGATAATGGAGAGTATACTATAATTGTCTCCCGGTTATAATATAAGCTAACAGAAAACGAAATAAGAAAACCTTGAGTATTGCAAAATAAGCAACGCAGAAGCATAACAGACTAAGTACACTTCGGCACGTCAGAGGGAAACTATCTTAAGTAACAATTCTAACATTTTACAGGACAGCCAATAAAAGTTCAAGAGCCCAATGTGTTGCAATGCGCCATTTATTTTTTTGAGGGTGGTTGTCTTTTGATCTTTTTGACCAATTAGTTACGACACTTTGCAATACCGAAGATCCCGTCGGAATAAAGCAAATAAAAGAAAAACATCAAAATCAGCAAAATTGGACTACCTTTGGGATAGTTTATTTCCGAGGTACAGATTTATGCATTTCAAACTTGTCATTTTCACAATAAGTTATATAAAAGTTCCATTTTTTGTAAATGTTAGCTTAAGTAATTATTTATGTAAATTTTTTGTATGTAGTGTAAAGGTTAATTTTTTTATATTGTTACTTGCTTCAAAATACCGGCTTGTGCCTCTGCCAGCTTGAAACCGTTTTAATAGAAAAAAAATGAAAGGCTACTCTATTATTGACCGAGCGAAGCGATGTCTTTGTTTCAACTCGGCGGTTCAGCATTTCGTCAGTCTGTAAATTTGTTTGTTACACAGTCGCGACTAAACGCGTTGTTCGATTTTCCTCAAATTTGGCATGAAAGTTCCTTGAGGTCATAAAAAAACGACTGATTTGTAGGCATTTTTATTTTTTGGTTCCATTTCAAGATGGTTGTCCATTTCATGATGATGCGTTTTAATGATTTCAATGTTTTGGCCAATCTTTGGCGACTTTGGCACTATTTAAAACATATGATAGTTTTGGTAAAGGCGAGACATTTAATTGTAATTTCGTTAATACTGATGGGGGCAAATATTTGCGTAGATAATTCACGTAAAAAAAAGAGAGATAAGATCAAAGTTCCATGTTGAGAATTGCTTTTTCCTGTTTAGTTCCATCTAATTTTGTTTTTTCTCTTTTCTTAAAAGTATATTTTTGTCAAACGGTTCATGATGCAAAAATTTGAAGACTACCTCCACTCTAGACCATAAAATTTTCTTCAACTTCGTTCCAGTATATTTCTGATGTAAGTTCATTAATAAGTTAATGTGTTTGTTTTGTAAATACGGTGAGTAAAATTTGTTCACATTATAGATGTGCAATATCGTGCATTGATTTGTTAAAGATCGTAAATTTAGCTTTGTATGATAGTGTATATATGGGGTCCAAGAAGGTACTTCTTCGAGAGTCAAACTATGATGTCTGGAAGCTATTTTGTCTTCAAAATGAATGACAATATTAGATGAACTTTTACAGACTGCAATGAAGAACACATTTAGTATTTTTAGGGAGGGGGGTGCGGTCTACTGTCCACAAAATTACTAGTGTAATGATGCAGATAAATATAAGATCCTATCGTTGTTAAAATATTTGAATTTATTCGTCCACGTTGCATATAAACAGCGATTTTTTAAAAATATGATTTTATGCATAAAAAGTTAAATGTCGCTCAGAAGAATCGGTTGTGGGGTTAAATTAAAAAGCGTGAAATCTAAAAGTATGGATTACATGAGGGATTAAATACGATTTTTTTTTATCAATCCTTGATTGACCGAGCGAAGTGAGGTTTTGTTTCCACTCGACCGTTCAACAATTCGTCTGTCTGTAAATTTGTTTACTACGCTGGCACGACCAAACACATTGTTCGGTTTTCTTCGAATGTGGCATGAATATTCCTGTAAGGCTTTAAAAACGACACACATGTAAGGATTTTTATTTTTTGATTCCGATCGAAGATGGTGACCGGTTTAATGGTTTCAGTATTTGGCGAGTCAAAAGCGAATTTGACACGATTAAAACATTTGAACAATTTTGGTAATGTCGATGCATTTAATATAATTTTGTAAATACTGATAACAGCAGAAACTTGTATAAATAATTTTGATATTCAAAAAATGGATAAACTTTTAAAGTTTAGTTTAGATTAATTATAGTAACGTCCATTTTGAAGCATCACGAGGGCTATTTTGGGACGGACTCGTAATTTTGAACCGCGGTCAGATGACGAGGACGACACCTGAACTGGCATCCTCCTTTCTAAACTTTCACACTACACCAGCAGCGGTTGACGTTTGACCCACTACGTATGATTTAGCGTGCAACAGGCCCAATACACAACGGATCTTTAGTGGAATTGGGTTTCAAGCCTGGAAACCCTTCGACTCTGAGGCCGACGCCTTACCACTAAGCCACCGCTGCTAAGCCTTTAACCCTCTGAAGCCCACAGTGTTTTGAAATATATTTCCTTTAAAATCCAGACCGGCCGAGGTCAGAGATGAAAGAAGGTAAACATTTCCCTCCCCCTTCTGATTAGCAAGTGGTCATTTGCGTCGTGGGGGATTCCTTTATCGTCATGTTTCTAACATCCAAATCCTATTTGACTACATTGGGGTCGTTTACAATTTGTGATAACTAACAGGCATTATTACAAGAATTTTTAGTAGGAAGTAAGCAGAGAGCTTAAAGTAAGTTGAGCCCTCGAACTCTTACTGGAGACATCAATCAAGAGTGACAGTGGGAAGGGAAACAACCATTGTTAAAAAGATAAGATTGCTCCCCGCCGTTTTCCAACCCTTTTGAAAAAGGGGAAGGAATTAAGCATGCGACATTTTGGCTGCTGGGCCCTTGTCTGGCAGTTTGCATGACGGGCCGTACTAGCCGTTTTGGCAGTCAGAGGGTTAAGGACTATGGTAACAGAACATTTCATAAATGTATGAAGGTTGGCCAAAAAGTAACGCACAATCCACTGTGATCAGTACTGGTAAACACTTCAGAAATGAAATTCTGTTGGTAGATGCAATGGTCATTTATCACTTCGCCTATTTTTTTTATTATTTTCTGTTGTTTCTAGTAAGCCACCATGAATGATCAACTAGACACCCTACTATGCCAACGTGCATAGATCGAATTCCTCTAGTCAGATCCTCAATTTTTAAAAATTTTTAATTTAAAACCCACATCGACCCTGGCTACCCAAGAGGGTGTAAGGCTTGAGGCAGGCCGTTGGGGAAGAAAAACAATCTACAACAAAGCGAAACAAGTTCAAGACTAATCAACCAAGAACAAGATTACACTGAAAAAGCACTAAACATAACAAACATCGAAAATACAAAACAAAATCCAATACATATCAGAACACAGCAATGAATAGCGTAAGATGTGAATAAAATTCTAATAAAATTAAATACAAATTTAAAAAGCCTCGTTCTGTTAGTCTAAAAGTATGAAAGAATAAGATTAAGGCAGAATTAAAATGAATCCAAAATCTACACAGAATTTGTTGAAATTTTAAAAACATGGAATTAATGACAAGGAATTCATTGGATGTGTGAAAAAGTGGTGTACTGATCATCTCAATAGTTTTAAGAACATACATTCGTGTCATGGGAACAAAGATGGCTGCAGTGCATTGAAGCAAACGGATCGTATATTAAGTAATATTTCAAAAGAAGAAAAGTACCAATACTTCGAACAAGAAAATTCAATTTTCCTAGTGTTTGCCATTACCCAGCTACAGTTACTGTTGGAGTTACAATTACTCGAGGGTTACTTTTGGACCACCTTTTAAACGGGGTGGTTTATTACATACTTTTTTCTAACTTGATGGGCTTCATTTTTGTAAAAATAAAATCTTATAATCGATTTTTTACTCACTTCTTGATGTGCTAGAGTTATTGTTATTTATTATAATTATTTATATTTTGTCATTCTTATTAACTAATTTATATGCCTAAAATGGAATGCAAATGTATTTATTACAGGAATTCTTTAGTGAGAGTATTAACAGAAAAATTTCTTTTGATTTTCAGAATTATCCACGACAGTGGATTTACGCAAGAAGATTTTAAGCAGTACAAGCCCGTTGTTTATAGTAATACAATACAGTCTATGGTAGCCATTTTACGAGCGATGCCGAATTTAGGCATTGGATTTGGAAACAATGAGAGAGAGGTAAGTGGATTGCTATCAGATTTCTCTGATTTTAATCTGAGTTCAATTCCCTTCGCAATACAAATTTATTTACAATATCGTTACGATATTTTTATTACATTGTACAAAATTTTGAAATATTATACAATATCTGTGTCCTCCTATGTTGCATGGCTTGCTGCTTTATAGACTTTCACTTACCATGAAATTTTAATAAACTAATGATAAAAATATTTTTCGAAGGAGAAAAAGTAACTATTATATTTATTCATATTTTACAGTAGTACACTTAATATTGTACTATATATATATCCACAGGGTGATTCAAAATAAAACGTACAAACTGTAAGGGAGTTAGAAAGCATAAAAACAAGCCAGAATTTCACGGGATATTAGTACTGGAATAACTTTCTGAATGAGGTTTATAAAATACAACTATGCAGAAATGTCAAGGCAATAACGGACAGGGCCGGATTAATAAATAAGCAATGTAGGAAGCTGCCTATGGGCCCCGCAACTTTTGGGGGCCTCGAGATTATTATTATTTTAAAATTATTTTCAGGGCTTCCATGTGATTTTTGAGGAGCTGTGTACTTGGACTTACTGAAATTGAAATGAAATATCGTTTACATTCCAGAACGTTATTCTTGGGATTTGTTCATGTATTCAAATTCGTTAGCAGATCAATGTGTCACAAGACAAAGTTCGTCGCAAATTTTGTATTAGAAACTATGTTTTTTAACACACATTTTTTAAAAAATTGTTTATAAATTTTAATCTTTTATACACGAGATACTAAAACCAATTTTTTTGAGGATGACTCGCAAAAAAAGTTTTGTTCTTGCAGTTTGTCATAATATTTGTTACTGAAAAAATGCTTATAAAGAAATTAAATTAAAATCAATAAAAAACATCTGGTTTTGGAAGCTGGGGGGGGGCGAAACTTACATTGCCTATAGGGGGTAATCCGGCCCTGATAATGGGAGATAAATCTTTATTTGGCTATACCTTATACACGGACACTGGACAGTACATACACATATCAAGTTTCACAACCACTTTTCCGAGTTCTTACCATTGTGACTTCCCCCGACAGCTGGCTAGAAAAAGAACTTTCGCCGACACACACGCCCAGCGTAAGAGTGTTGGCAAAAGGAAAAGGAGTGTAGGAAGGTGGACAGTTGGACAGCTGAAGTAAAGGGTCGAAAGTGAATGATCACGGCAGATCTTCGACGGTCGATGCCTCAGAAGGAGTGCGACGTGATGACTTTGAGAATTTTTTGTTGTAAATAGTTAATATAACATATATCTGGTATATTCTAACCAAGCGAATTTAACTGCATTAAAGATGTACAAATTATCCCGTTTGGTGGTGTTTTTTTTTATCTGGAATCAGTTAAATAACAGGATTTACACTATCGACATCTCCAAGATGTCACACCAATCACAGTGGCGGCGCTTGAATTGGCTAGCCGTTGCGAAAATATCCGTTATTTCGCGGAGGTTTACAACAGAGATGGAGATTTTTGCGACGATGTTCACCATTTCAACATTTGTGAATTGTTGCATTTTCTTTGTAGAGAGTCATGACTTTTTAAATGACTGGCGCTCAAATCCAATGGCAATGCTAGTGAACTGCGCCCTCTAACTCATCCGAATGGCATTTCCAACCAAACTTTCCTATGTAATTTTGTCTATATCTTGATTTCCTAGTACGTTGAATTTGGGATCACCTTGTATATTTTTAGATGTTATCGTACAATATAATTTTTCAACATTCAAACATGCATTTTTATTAATATTCTTAACATATTGTAAAATATCCTGCCGACATCGGTGATAGGCCAGTTTGATAGGCAACACCACCATTTCTGTAACCCAGGGAAAGCGAGAACAGGCATACTGATTCAGGTAGCTTCTCATCCGCGTACTCGTGGTGCCCCACTGGAAAGGACGCAAATGAAACTATAAAAGATAAACCCCAACTTAATTTATCATATTTTATTCTGTATTTGTTATTTTATTGTTACTATGTGTTTAATTGTATTTGTTATCTTTATACTGATTGTATTTGTTGAATGTTTATATTATGTATAACATTTTCTTTGTACTCTTCCCCGCCAACCGTTAAAACGCTCCATACCCTATGGGTGAGTGGGTTGGCGTGGGTAATAAATAATTAACCCAACCTGCCTAGGCATGCTGCATGATTGAATGAGAAGTCATCAAGATAATTACATGGTTACTGTGGTCAGTTTAAGCTATATCAGAAGGGCAGCGTTGCGTCAGCGATTTCCGTGTACACTAGGGTAATGCCACTCGCCAAAAGTTTCTGGTCACGTGACGCATTGAGACAACCGGTCAGACAGGATTTCGATATCGTGGAAGGAGAACTACGCCACCGCCAAAGTCACATCCGATTCGTTTGAATTTTCGCTGCTTACAGTTTTCCGTCACTATCGTGTACATTTGTAAGCCAATTGAATACGGTCCACGATTTCCGGCATCTTGTCTGAACGGTCACGTGACGAAAAACTTTTGGCGAGTGCATTACCCTAGTGTACGCGGAAATCGCTGACGCAACGCTTCCAATCAGATATAGCCTTTACAGTTACAAAAAAGAAATATTCTGATATAGAATCTATCTCACAAATTCAGTGGTTGCAAGTCAAATCAAAAGACGAGTTTTGCGAGAAGACTCCCAAAATCAGAATAGGCGAGACTCATGCAAGTTTTTACTAAATGTTTTAAGGTCTAATGATTATATAAGTGAATTGTTTTCTTTTATTTTTTTAAACCCACGTCGGCCCACTCGTCCGAAGGACTTACAGTATCGTAACGGCCGACGAGGAAAAATTATTATTATTATTAATTATATTATATTTTATTACAATGAGCAGAACCTCATTTTCAGAAGCATCGCAGAAAAAATGTATCTGATAAGTTATTGCCTATCCTAGATCATGCTATAAGAGTTACGTCATCAATCAAATGTCATTTTTGAATGCAGGGAGTAACATAGTTGAGAGACACGTTTGATTGATTTTGAGTTTTATTCGCTTTAACATGTTACAGCTAGGCAAAAGATATGAGGTGCCTAAGAAGTTAAAGGCGCGAACATACTTGGCGCATTCTCGAAGCGCTCGCGAGCATCTAGTTCGCAGGAGTGGACGGTGTTCTTGATTCGACGTGAGTGGTTCGAGCACCGCTTTCGGCGAAATGTCGGTGTTTTGGGGAAAACCAGGGGATTCGTAGTCCACATTGAGACGTGTTCAAGTGAAGTTCGTCGTTTCCTTCGAACTTTCTTCCAACTTGTAAGGTAAAATCTGCAAAACAAGGCGTATTCCAAAGAGCTTGTAAAGACCCTTTCGATTGGCGACTGGCAAGAGATGATTAATAGTTTGATGAGCTTTGCTCCTTTTCCATAGTTCGCGGTTGTTTCGTCATGAAAAAATTTTTTCCGAACTTCTTGACAGAACGCCCCCCCCCCCTGCCTGTTACCATCACAGCTATCGAACCGGTTGAATGGGCATGGGACGAACTTCTTGACAGCGATTCGAAAACCGCTCGGCTCGCAAGTGTATACGCAACTGAACGAAATCAGCAATTCATGAGTGCCATAGACTGTTAGTCGATTCCTTATAGGAACTGTACCTATTGGAATGGTTCTCATGACACGACTTCCGGAAAATTTCGTTCAAAAGTTTTAAATTTATATATATATATATATATATATATATATATATATATAACACGACAAACTAGTCCTCAGGCTAGTTAGCCACTTTGGTTGTTGGATTTTCAAATAAGGATTGTCTTTTCCAAGTTTGGTTAATTATTAGTGCTAATAGTTTTATGTCATGTGTTATTTTGTATCTTGAGTGTATGATTATACATAGGGTAATTTAATTTAATTCTAATAACTATGTATACATACTTATATATTCTAATAAGTATGCATGTATGTATATATATGTATATATGTATTTATTTATTTATATATAGTTAAATATCTTCCAAACAATCAAAACTCAAGTAACATTTTCAATATAAACTCTTATTACTTAATTTTAATTTACTAATAATTAAAATTGAAAATAAAATAATATTACCTTATTAATAATCATGCAATGAAATACAAAAAGATAGATTATAAACTAATGTATTAACACTAGTTAGATTATTATTACTATGAAAAAGACAACCTAGAATTGGAATTCCAACAATCAAATGCTTATCAACCTTGGGAACTGATATGTCGCATTAATCCGAATTTAAGGCGCCAACCCTCTACGAAAGCCAATTGTTGGAAAAAACAAAATGTATGGGAGTAAATCTCCAAAATATTTCAAGATAAGAAACGAGAAAATATAACTAAATGCTTGCCAATTCATAGTCTTAGCTATTGTAATGACATGAGTTTTATACTAAATACAGTTCCGCATTTAAAGTGAAAATATTATTTCTAAATTAGGTTATAAATACTATACTAAACATCATTAATAAATTAAAATATAAATTTAAATTAAACTCATTATAATAATATATATTAATATGAAAATATACTTAAAATTAAATGATGCAATCTTATTCTAAATCTAGTGGCGCCATCTACCTATGTAGTGAAACACTGTAATCTTTGTGAATTCCATAAATATGATTACTTCAAAATAAATAAATCTAAAAGACTTAATTTAAAGGTGTTAAAATTTTTTTATTAATATAAGCTAACATGAAATTAATAGGAAATCCATATCTCAAAGCATTTTCAATAAATGTTTCAATATATGATCTCTGTTTTATTCTGTCTGTGATTAAAATAGTGCTTCTATGAATATAATTCAGGACGATGTTTCTATACATTTGAATACTGATATTGCTGTTCCAAAAAGGTAGCCTACTTATATTAAACTGAAAAGTGTTTCTTTTACCATAAATCTCAGTGTTTAATTTATTATCAACTATTTTAATTTCAAGATCTAGAAAATCTGCAGGAGAAAAACCTTCATTAGTTTTAAATAAAATCAAATACTCTGGATATATATATATATGCGAATAAAAAAGTTCGAATATATATATATAAGATTGTTATAGAAATTTAGTCTTAGGAGACAGAGAGAATGTAGTGGTTAACAAGAAATTAATAATAATAAAAAGACAAAAAGATACTTCTGAATCTGCATATGATCTTACACATGGTTATGAAATAGGTACTAGTAATAAATGTAGTGTATTTACTATGGTAGATAATGAGGATATGATACATCCTGAAGTTCAAGTGGGGAAACTTTATCACAACAATAATGTGATTAAGCATGATTATACAAAAAGGTATAAGGTTAGGATTTTCTGGAACTCGAATTTTAAGAAAAAATATGACATATATTATTCTAATACTATCGATAATACATGTCGAAATATAGATATAGGTTATAGCTACAACCTAAACAAAATGTAAACGACTATTTAGATACGCAATTAAAGTTCGAGAAACTTGCATCATGATAAATGGAAAACAAATTAATGAAGAATTTAGCCATTTGTTTGGTAAAATTTATAACTGTACTTACAAATTAACACGTAATATATGTAACTTCAATTATATTGGTCAAACTTCTAATACAATTAATATTGGAATTAATCAACATAGATCTGATACAAAAAAATTTGAAAGAAGTGAAAATTCAAACAAAATAGAGATTGGGCATTTTACTTCTCATGACTTCGAAAATATAGAAATTAGTATTTTGAAAATAGTACATAATATTAAAAATATATTATGGTGGGAAAACTATTTTATGCACTATTATAATACAATTTATCCTTATGGACTTAATATTATTTATTTCAATAAAATGTAATACAAATGATCAAAAATAATTGTTCACGGTATATTTATAGAGAATCTAATAAAGTAATATACAGACAGTCGAAGAATTAAACAACTAAGAAAAAAAGAGAAATTAGAAGTTTTGCAAAAATAAAAGAAGATCTTTATGAATTGACTTTAAACTTTGACAATGATTTTAATACTAAAAATATTAAGCGAAACAAGTTTGGACTGAATGAAAAGGAAGTAAAAATTATTAGATATTTATTTGATAATATTTTACCATATACTCATGTTTGGGATATTATTAGTGATATTTACAAATTTTTCTTTAAAAGATTAAAATTGTCAAGAGTCATTTATAAAATAAAGAACATAGAATATTATACATTTTTATTTATGAATAAAACCATTGATAATTGTAACTTTTCAGATATTTTGGTTAAATATAACGTTCACTGTACTATTACGAATATAAATTTCAAACGAGCTTTTAAATACAATAAGCAACTTGGAAGAATGATATTTAACTAAAATAAAATTCAAGAAAGTAGTAATATTGACAATTGCAAATGTAAAGAATATAACAATTTTATAGGTATACAGCATGGACATGTAATTACAGGCGACTTAAATATAGTAAATAATAGTATATTAAGAGAACTAATGAAAAAGGGAGCAAAACATAGAATGATAATATCCAATAGTAATGCGAGAATTAAAACACAATTAAAAAAAGATATAGGGAATTTTATATTGAAAATAGCAATAAAATATAGTATGCCTTTAGAAGCTTTTGAGGAGTATAATCAAAAAGTTTTGAATGATTTGTATAGATAAAACTTTAAAACACATGATGAAACTAGATACCAGAATATTAAAACACAGATAGAGGATCCGCAAAGAGAATTTGTTATAGTTTATGTTGACAAAGTACCAAACAATTATGCCATCATTTGTAAGTATTATTATTGTAAAGTACTTAAAGAACATATTCTAAATAATGAGGCATATATTGAAACTAAATTCAGTACAAGAGAAATAGATAATAGAATTAAAGCTTTTCATAAAAAATTAAACATTTATTGTGAGAAAATGAAATATCCCCATATTTTTCTTACACCAAAATTTCATAAAAATCCTATCAAATTTAGAAGCGCAACGAATGGGAGTTAGAGTTACATAAAGAAAACAGGAAAAAGTTTACAAAAATATCTACAAGAGATTATAAAACAATTAAAAGTACAAAATAATACAGTTATTATTAATAATAACTATGTAATTATAAATAGTATTAAAGATATAAATATTATTCTGTGCATACTTTTGATTTTCAAAATTTATTCAATAGTATAGATATTAAAGATTTAATGAAAATTTTATTACAGATTCATGAAGATTTTAGCATAAATGAAGTGATTAATATTAAAAAATATTAAACATTAATAAAAGTTATATTAAAAGAAAATTATATTAGCTTTGACAATAAATTATACCAACAAATTAAAGGACTTCCACAAGGTGGACCAGCTAGTAATGGTCTAGCTAATTTATATTTACACTATTTTGAAAATATTTACAATAATTCTTAGATCATGTATTGACGACTTATTAATATGTTCAACAGTAGAAGACTACACACTACAAATTGACTTTTATCCAGAATATTTGATATTACTAAAAAGTAATGAAGGTTTTTCTTCTGCAGATTTTCTAGATCTTGAAATAAAAAATGTTGGCAATAAATTAAGCACTAAATGATAAAAGAAACACTTTTCAGTTCAATATAAACAAGTTACCTTTTTGGAATAGCAACATTAGTCGTCAAATTTATAGAAATATCATCTTAAATCATATTCATGGAAGCACTATTTTAGTCACAGACAGATTGAATCAGCAGTCTCATATTTTTTATGTATGCTTATGTTAATAAGAAATATTTAACACCATTAAATTAAAAGTCTTTCTAAAGTCTATATATATATATATATATATATATATATATAAACCATTAAAACTCAAATAACATTTTCATAATTTCATCATATACACCTACTAAACCCTCATTTAAAAATAAATATAATAAACAATATAACCTAATATTCTTCACACAATGAAATACAGAAAGCTAATAAGATTAAAAACTATTACTATGAAAAAAGATATATATATAAAAGATACTATGAAAAGATATATATATATTATAAAAGGTTAAATTTAATTTATAGTTAATATTTTATGGTGTTTTATTATAGTATTTAATGCGACACATATCAGTTCCCAAGCTGATAGGCATTTGATTGTTGGAATTCCAATTCTAGGTTGTCTTTTTTCATAGCGTAATAGTCTTTAATCAAACTATCTTTTGTATTTCATTTGTATGATTATTGATAAGGTAATTCGATCTTAATTTTAATTCTTAGATTAATATTTGTATATATTGAAAATACAATCACGTTAACTGGAGTAATTTTGATTTGATTTCAACAGCGTTAGATATGTTATAAGAATAATGAAAATCTCGGCCGAGTTCGTATGTGGGTTATCCAGCTCAAAGGGGGTGGAAACGGTGGGGGGTTGAAATTTTCGTTTACCCATAATTCCTTTACAATTGAAGATAGAAAGAAAACTCAAATTAGGCGAATTATAGCTTTATCATAACGAAAAATTTTTGTATTTAAAATTTTTTGATAGCTGCAATTGCTTAGAAGTTATGAGCTGAAAAGGGATTTTTCCTCCTTTCCCCTTTGCTTAAAATACCTTTCAACCTATGCATGTTACCCCTTATTGGAAAGCTCTCGCCATTTGCAGTCTTTTCCACTCTCTTTCTTCTTGCAGCTCTAATCCTTATGAAAATAGAGGACGAAATGTTCTTTTCCTTATATTTCCGGACTAAAAAAAATCTACCTTTGCCTTCCGGCTTGCCGACGGGGATTTTTTTTTATGTTCTGATATAAAGCAATAAATGAGTCTCATGAAGTTTAGTGAATGAGGTTTGAAATGTTAAGACTATACAAGCGAAAATATTGTAATTTTCACATTCTAGACTTCTCTGTGTCCGTACGACACAATTTTGGAACTGTGTGTCTTATGGGAAAATTATTATTTAATTTAGTTTATCTAAGTCAGTTAAGTTTAGTCATTTCAGCTAGTTTTTTAGAAAAATTTATCAGCATTCTTTAACTATTATATCATCATTCAAAATATGTTTTTAAGTCATTTATGAGACTAATTTTTGTCATTTTAGTGTAATAAAATTGTGGTTATAATCTCAATGAATTAAGTTATGTGAATTGTAAATATCAACATTTTTTAACATTTGCCTTCATTTAACATGCAAATATATAAATCGTCGCTTAACAAGCAATACCATGTATCTAAATATTTTGAAATTTCAAAAGTAAGAAAACATTGAATTTATCTCACTCAATAACGAATATTTCTGAATTTTTTTTATCATCTAATATGAACAAAAGACCACAGGCTCCTACCAGATGTGAAAAAAATTCTTGAATATTCGTTACCGGTTGCGAAAAATTCAGTTTTTTCTTCCTCTTTGAAATTTCAAAAAATTGAGATAGGTGGTGTTGCTTGTTAAGTGACGAAGTAAAAAAAGAGCCCATCGAAGTAGCTTACAAAGAATTACAAGGATTCTAGAAATAAGAACATGAATTAGTGTTATGTTATGTTATGTTATGTTATGTTATGTTATGTTATGTTATG